>VDFB02168118.1:31756826-31796124 GCA_007258455.2 Sequoia sempervirens | reverse complement strand
GTTTGATCAGAAACTCTTATATCCTCTAGTGATCTCTTGTAGCTTCTCTCCAATCCGAATTCTGAGTTTGAAACTTAGAATTCCAACTTGTAGGTGACTTTCCATAATCTTGCAACAAAGGTGACAACTTTGACAACTTTACAACTTTGAAAACTTTCTCCAATCTTGCTCTTCAAATTATCTTCAACCTAAATCCACAAATCACACATCAAAGAGAGGGAAATTTTTTATTTTGTTAGTGGATATGGGTTTTCCTTGGTCAAACCCCATTTTGGTAATCAAACCTTGAAATGAAATCAAATAGAATGAAGGGATGATGGATGAACAAATAAGCAATATTGCAACTCACCAAACCCTTGGAACAAAGACTACAATCTTGTATGAAATTGCTAGCATGAATGTAGATCTTGACTTTTGATTTTATGTTATGAATCTTGACTTGATTGCTTTCTTGAATCATGAAACCCTACATCACAAATGTTAGCTCAAAAACAAACATGATGCATGATGACTTTGACATGGTGCTTGAACCTTGAATCTAGCTCCAAAATGCTTGATAATAAGCTCTTGAATTCTCTTGAATGCTCTTGATCTCATAAACTTTCTAGGATACTTGCTCATAAAATTTTCTAGGAGAAAAATGTGAAATAACATTGCATTTATACCTATTTATGCAAAATTTCCCAAAATTACGACACTACAAGCCAACATAAGATCTAGGAGAATAAAATCCTACCAAGAATTTTAATTTAAATTAGGTCCAAGCTAAGTGGGACTCATACACAAATTGGGGCTTATGAGTCCCAGTCAGGGAAAACTTTAGTGGAAAATCTTCACCAATTGGCGAATTCTAGGAATCGGCCAAGTCAAAATTGGTGAATTTCTTGCACCCAACAGGGTGTCCAAATCACCCGGATTTTACGAACTATAGGTCCAATGCATGTCCATTCACCAATGATTTTTTTTATGAGGCATATTTAAGCAAAAAAATTTCCATTGTTAAACTACACGTTTCAATTGGACCGACTAATATTTTTTCCTGGAATCTTGAAAGCATTTAATAAAACACCTACATAGTCGCCAATACTATTAAAACAACATTGTATCAAGACCCATTTCACCAATTAAAATTTACAAATAGTTTCTTGTGAAGACCCACTTCGCCAATTAAAATTTATAAATAGTTGCTCATGAGGACCTATTTCACCAATAACATTAACAAATAATTGCATTTAAGGACACATTTCGCCTTTAAAATTACAACGTATCGTTGTATAAGCACACGAGATTTTCCAAATTTTTAATTAACCATTTAAAAATCCCCCATAATTCACCAAATATGGAATCATGGATTGATATAAATACAATTGAAAGTGTCTTTTATTCTTACACATTTTTTTCAATTCTGAGGTTCTACTTCTTGATTCAGAAGTTAGCGAAAGCCAAAAACATAGACTTAAAAGGTGAGTGATCATTTCTTCATAGTGTTATTAGTTATGATAATAAGTTTTCTTTATCTATTTTCCATTCTTTCTTCAACAAAGTGAACCTTACAACCAAACTCTAAAGTTTCAATTTTTTTGAAACCTCTGACCCACCGAGTAGAAAGATGACAAAGAAAGACTTGCAACTCAGTAAAGTGAACCATCAACCAAGTTGAGGAATCATGAAGTTATGAAAATTTAGAAATCCATGACAAGTTTATAAAACTCTAAGGACTAGCAACTAAGTTTAGGAAAAGCCAAATTTTTTATATTTTATTCCATGGTATTGAATTTGATATGTGATTCTGCATCATTTTTAAAGAACAACACTTATCACACTACTTATAAATTCCTATTGCATTTCCATTCACACAATCTTTGATAAATAACTGAAAGGGATATTATTAATCCATTCCTTGAACAAAAATAAATACAATGAAAAGTGTCATTTATTCTTACACATTTTGTTCGGTTCTAAGGAGTGAGGTTCTACTTCTTGATTCGAAAGTCAATGAAAGTCAAAAATGTAGACTTAAAGGTGAGTGATCATTTCTTCATAGTGTTATTAGTTATAATAATAAGTTTTCTTTATCTCTTTTCCATTCTTTCTTCAATCTTAAAGATGATATTGAGTAGGGAATGGGATCTATATTATTATTCTCTATTTTTAAACAAGAAGACATTTTTTTCAAGTTGTTATTCAAAGTGAGAGATGAATATGTCGAGTGAATAAGAGATCAATATGTTGAGCGACTCAAGTAGCGAGGGTAAGTCTCCTGTCGCTCCTCAAACTCCTTCTACTCCTTAGGGTGGTAAGGCTCCTACTGCTCCCCAAACTCCTACCAATCCTCAGGGTGGTGAAGAGACTCCTGCCACTCCTTAGGCTCCTCAGGGCGGTGAAGAGACTCTTGCCGCTCCTCAGGCTCCTCAGGGTGGTGAAGAGACTCCTGCTGCTCCTCAGGGTGGTGAAGAGACTAGGAGGCCATCAAAATGCCAAAAACTTAGACATACCATATAGTCTTACTTTGGAATTGCCAAAGCTTCTGATCCATCAAGTCAAGATGGAGCTACATCATCAACTCTTCGACCAAATATTGGTAGCATTCACAATACCTCACCACCACTGGAAGGTCAAGTTGAGATTGTCATTGATTTAAATCAAAATGTATCAAATCATGGTGGTAATACCCTAGAAGATGTTCCAAGGGATACCCTGGGGCTGACTAGCCAGAATGAGATAATTGACTTGGATGAGTATGATGATGTTGGTAGCAAGAAAAGGAAAAATAAACCAAAAACGGGGGGCGAGTGGGAAATGACAAGGAGTTTTCAACTTGGCTGGTTGTCAAAGTACCCATTCATGGTACCAGTGGGGATTGGCAATGCAAACAATATTGAAAAGGAAACATTGGCCAAATGTAAGATTTGTAGTTGGAAATGTGGAAGAGCCAAGATTTTGCAGCTAAAGATTGACACTATAGAAAAGAATATCGGTAAAGTTTATGAAAAACAAATCATAGACAAAAAGGAAGAATTAGTCATATGATGGAAATCAAAGGAAGAATGTCCTCATTTTAGGTATGTTGTGAATTATGAAGAACATGAAAAAAGAATGTTGCACATTGTTGCATGTAAAGGTACACTTGAGGCTCAATTTCGAAAAGCAATGGAAACAACAAATATGTCAAAAAATGTTCAGATGAGTGTTGTTTTTCATAATTTTACCAGAGGGTGTCTCATGAAAGACTACCCAAAATATTCTAGTTTATTATCTTATTTGAATGTTCCTCACTATCCCTACTCATATTGGTCAGTAAACGCTAGATGGGAATGGGAAAACTATCTTGCTGCAATGGAAAAGGAAGATTTAAAGGATAAAGTAAAAGAGTCAAATTTCATTGCATTATCTTTAGATGAAGTTACTGTGGTAGATAATACTTCTTAGGTCTGTATGCATTTGTATACTATACAACATGTTCACCAAGTTCATCTTCTCTGTGTTCATAAAATCAAGGACAGTTCAACATCACAAAATATATTTGAACTAGTCAAGAAATCTTTGAATGAAATTGCAGGTATGGATGAGTTGACAATTGTGAAAAAGTTGGTGTGTGTAGGAGTTGATGGAGCTAAAGTGATGCAACGTCAAAGGACCGGTGCTTGCACAAAGTTACAAACTACTTGTGCACCATACATGCTTGGAATTCACTGCATGGCCCATAGAATGAATTTAGCATTCAAAATTGTAAGCAAGTTTCCTACAATATCAAAAGTAAAAAATCTAGTCTGTGAGATCCACACATACTTCTGCCAAAGTCCTAAACATTTCACAAAATTTCATTTTTTTGCTAAGGGAATAACACGAGAAAACAAGCTTCTCAAGGATGTCGATACCATATGGATCTCCCTGCATGGACTAGCGTAATGAGTTATTTCATAATATCAATCCTTGATTGGAGTGATGTACAAAAATTGCAACACAGTAGACAAATCTCCTGACCTCTTACATAGGTTAAGCGATATAGAGACACTCTTCATTTTAACTAGTCTTCTCCCCATGTTGGATGTGATGAATGAGCTTGTGAAGAAATCCCAAGACATAACTATGTATATTAATGAATATGCCAATCTACATTAACATACATGCTTGGCCCTCAATCATCTATATCTAAATCTAACACAAGATGGCACAAATTATTTCATGTGGAAAAAAATTACTAATTTGAATGATCTTGATAATTATTTACAGTTTAATGCAATTAGACACTTATGTATCTGTGTACATGGATATGAGATACAAATGTACCAATGTAAGATAGGTAAGCGCTTTAGCAGAGAAGTAGTTGTTAACGAGGAATATTTAAAAGGCATTGTTAAATTTGTTGGTGATAATTTGAAGGAAATTGAAAAATATCTTTCCTTAGAGATTCATGAAAGATTCCATCGACATGAAATACTTGAAGCCATGAGTATTGTGTATCCTCAATTTTTTGCAAATTGAGATAACCCAAAATATTTTCATACTCAGGTAAAATCTTGAATGAACAATTTTCAAAAACTATAACATACAATGAGAAAAAAATAGAAGGAATTTTAGATGAAGCTAAGCTTAGAAAACAATGTAGGAGTTTTGCAATAGCTATGAAGGACTAGTATAAATCCATGGGAAATGACAAGGCCTTTGAATCGGGATCAATAAAAAAGGTTTGGACAACCTTAGGTTAGAGTGAAATATTGTGTGGTTTGATATCAAAATATTTCAAACTTGTTGATTTATGTCAAACAATGTTATTGGGGTTAGTGGAGGATGAGAGAGTTTTCATTACATTGGGGTTTTTGAAATAAAAGTTAAGAAACAAACTAGACAAGAATTTGGAAAATTGCTTGAGGATGAAAGGAACTGTGTATAATGTCAAAAAATTTCCTTTTGAAAGGGCACTCGCAATCTAGAGGTCCACATGTTAAAGAAGAGGGACCATATTGTGCAACACTCCAATTCCAAAGTCTGGTACAGGTGGCGATGGCAGTCGCAATAGGACTCGGAAAAATGTCATTGAAAAAAATGATGCAATGAATGTTGAATTTGAGACACAAGCCAAAGAAAATGAAGAACAAACTTAGAATAAAATTCAAGATGACACTATTACTTTACCTGATGATGAATGTCAGTTTGAGGACCTTGAGTCCATTTGGAAAATGGAAGAGATTCAAGTGAATTAGCAGCTTTTAGGTATTTATATTAAACTTCATGGATCCCATGATCAGATTCCATTGTTCCATATTTTAGTTGATGATATTTAATATTGTATTCAATGAAATTGTGAATCATTGCACTTCATGATATTTTATTTTATATTGCATTTCATGAATCATATTCTAAAGTCAAACTGTAGTTGATGATATTTTATGTTGTATTCCATGAAATTGTGATCTTTTATATTTTATATTATATTTTATATTTTACGTTAGTCCGTACATAGTATTCAATGAGGTGTCAGATGACGACGCCTTTGAAAGGTTAAGGCAAGATAAGTCCATAATGTCGCATGGTCGCTAAAACTTGGAATCTTAGAACAAAAGTTTGAAGTTTCAAAGTTTTCCAAACCTCTGACCCACCGACTAGAAAGATGACCGAGAAAGACTTGCAACTCAACAAAGTGAACTGTCAACCATGTCAGGGAATCAGGGAGTTATGAAAATTTAGAGCTTCACAACAAGGTTATAAAACTTTGAGGACTAGTGACTAAGGTTAGGAAAAGCACCAAAATCATGACTTTGAGTGATAGTAACCACAACAATGAAACTAACCAAAATTCCATCATTCCAATTCCAATAATAGATAATCCACAACATGAGTTCATATAAATTTTTAGTGGATATCAAGGAGATTGAGTATTGATGTGTGAATTGTAATGCAATTTCACTAAGATTATGGATTCCCAGAATTAAAATCACCTTATAGTTCATATTTTAATTGTGTTAAAAGTAAAACTTGAGCATGTGCTCATTGATTAATCACTCAACTCAATGCTTATTAGATTAATAACATATTAACAATAGTATTAGTAGCATATACAACAATGAACATCAACAATCGTTTAAAGTGTATCTAGAAGTTGAAACCACTACTAGACTTTTTCTTCAAATGATATAATAAATAATACAGATAATTGAACATCAACACATTACTGAAGTCTGAATTTGAGCTTTTAAATTGATTATCACATGAAGGAATACATAGAGGCATTGGAAATGCAAAATCTTGCTCAAAGACAACTCAACACAGAGATGAGTTGGAACTTGGAAACTCGTATTATCAAAAATTAAATTACTGCATCACCTTTCTAGCAACTTCCACTCTTCAAGTGTTGGAATTGCCATTTGTTCTAACTGATGTTGTTTGACTTGAAGATTTTTTAACAATTCATGATTCAAATTGGAAATTGTCTTGGATTCTTCAGTCAATTTTTCATTTAGGGTTAGCAATGGTTTGATGGAATCCAAATAGGTCACCACATCTAGTTTATGAGGAAACTGGTCCAAATAAATCTTCCTCGCATCCTCCATCTTCTTTTTGAAATCATTCTTTCCAATGAATCACTCATTTGTGTCAAAATCCTCCGGTAAACCAAGCTCTGTGAAGTTCCTTACCTTTTCATCCACCTTCTTCATCTTGTCTACAGCCAAATGCAAATATTTTTCTATTCCACGCATTCTCAAACATTTTTCAATGGTAGATGACAATGTCATTGATGTAGCAAGCCGATTAGTAATCCCTTTTGATTTCAAAACATTGTCACTAGCTTTGTAGATTGTTTGTTGAATTTCATTTGTTGATTTCTCTAATGCCAACACATTTTTTTTCTCCATTAAATATTTGTTGAGCTTATTATGATGTTTTCTGATAGCATCAATCAATTGAAACATGCCACACAAATGATCAATCCCCTACATTATTTCATCCTAGATCTTTTGTTTGATATGCCTCATTTTTTCTCTAAATGCAAATCACTTATTTTGACAAGACTTAATTTCATTTTTTTCTTCCATCAGCTCTGCCTGTAATCTTTCATTTCTTTTTCTCCCCTTCTCCAATTTTTGTCCCCGCTATGCATTTCCATTTTCAATGCTTAGTCTTAATTTTTATGAAGTGGATTTCTCCTTATCATATTTCTTGTTGCTCTCATGTAGCCTTTGCTTCAATTCATTCACTGTAGTCCCATTCTACTTATTCTATTTTCTTGTTAATGTAGAGGTAGATTTTTTAATTCATTTTTCTAATTCATTGCTCTTGTTATCTACTGCTTTCCTCTTTTCTTTCTCATTTGCTAGGTTTTCCTATAACTTTTCAATTTGACTCTGCAACCCTTTTTTCTCTCTATCTTGCTTTAGCAATGATGTGTTTAGCAATTCATTTTTCTTCTTTGATACATTAATTTTGTCAGTACTTTTGAGTCTAGAAAAATCCAATTGAAAATTGTTCACCTTGAATTTAGATGGATCCATCTGATTTGCTGGTTTGTTTTGAACTACGGGAACAAGATTTTTTTACTCCATGATTTCTAAATACTTGTGTCAAATGTGGGTAATACCACAATTTTTGCAAGCTCTAAAGTTAGAGTAGACACACTTTCCATCAGTTGCTTCTTTTATTTTTTATTCAATTCTATTTTCTTTTTAAACTCTTCAATGTAATCAAAAGCTGGGGATGCATGAACAATGGAATGCTCTAATGTCAAAGGAACAGGAGTACTTGTCGTTGCTAACTATGTCACATCTAGAATAACTGGCATTGGGGGAGTGCCTGGAAATAATTCCTTTGTGGTGGATCCACTAGTAGTGTGACTTGGAGTTGGACCTATCAAAATCCTTTGCCTCTTCTGTATGCCTTGATCACCTGGTGTTTCTGTGGTATATTGTGTTGTTGTCCTCTTGTGTGTAATTTTTTGTTATATCACATGTTGACCACTACTAGTACTACTACCCATACCATCGCCACCAGAGGCAGTGCCAGTTGCACTAAGCCCTCCACCATGGGCATGTCCTAGTTGTGACTATGTCTAACCATGAGGAAGAGGATTTGAAGCTCTAACAAATTGACCTATATGCCCTAGGTCTACTTTTTCACCTCCAACCCCAAGGCTAGATATATCAACTAATTTTCTATGCTCTACATTTGTTACCATCCAAGGACCTTGTGTTTGGAACCCCAAAGGACCACCTTCATAACCCATATTTTTTAGCTATGGTTGCTCCTATAGTAAATGCTTATTTTGTGGCCTCACTTAAACCAAGTTTGAAATTGACATGGCTTTCTTCTTGCCTATCATCATCACTTTCTTCATCTTCTCATTCATTTAGATGCTCTATATTCCATAATTTGCTAAACTCAGGATCTTCTTCATTATCTCCATACTCTACAAGAGCTCTTGGATCACCTAACTCCTTCCTCATAGACCAAAAGGCAGTAATTTTTTATCGTGACCAATTCTTTTCTATAACTTCCTTCTCTAGAGAATCTGTCATTTTTACTCTACTAGATAGTTTATAAAAAATTTCATAAAAATTATTGTACCTCCTAATTGTCTTTCGATGCAATTCCATAATATCTGCTAACAATTGTTCAAATGAAATACCATTCTCAGCAGCACTTTTCTCCATTGCTACTTTGACCTCATCCCAAGAATCCTTGTTTCTCAAGTTTTCAAGCAAGGGTTTACTTTGATGTTGAATTCTACTTCCAACATTTTTATTGAGCACAATCATTGATTGAATGGTGTCACATGGATGATACTGCCAGTGCCAGATAGCATCAAAATCAACAAATTTCAAAAGATCATGTGCCACACTAAATGCTTTTCTCTCGAATGTGATCCCTCCACATGAAAAAGGTAAAGAAGGAAATAAGGTCTTCTTCCCTTGACCACTAAAGTGTCTTTCATCAATACTCTACATCTACCTTACATATTCCAAAGCAAAAACCCTTTCTGTCACATGTATTGGAAGTTTGTATGGTTGTACTTCCGATCCATAAAATCTTAGCACAATATATTCTTCCATTAAGTACCAATCAACCAATTGTATTTATTTTCCTAGTTGAATGCAATTTCTACATGACATAGGCAATCTAGGAATTGGAGTATTTGTAATTTTTTGATGCAATGGAGCCAAAAAAACTAGTTTACAAAATGACTGCAGTTCCTTCAAGAATCATGCAAACTTATAACAATGGTCCATTCATATACTGGAGCCATTTTATTTTGCTCATGATTACTATTACCATAGGGCTGAATTTGAAGCTTGTTGGTCTAAAACATTCCCCTAAATTTGAATAGAAAAAGATAGCACAAGTAGGTTGTGAACCTAAATGTCTTGGTGGAACCTCCTTTAATCATTAAAAATTGTTTATGCATGGATTCTACAATGTACTCAATAAAATTATATTTGGCATGTGGGACACCATAATAGATATAATACATCATTTGAAGGAGGCATGCACTCACTTGCAAATTGCTATCCAGTCCGAGATAAAATGCTAGCATGAAAATAGTATCCTAAACCCATGGTTTAAAAATATCCAAATCATCATGAGGCTTATGATCACCTTTCAATTTGTTTCTATCCTAAACTATTCTATTTAAGAAATATTTTTTCTCCATTTCATCCACTACTTCATAATCACTAGCAAGCTTTTCTAGGTCAATGTGGACATTTCCAAATTCTATGGTTGTAAACCCCAAGCCCAACACTTTTCCAAGTTCTTCTACATTAATGGATAACAATTCTTCTTTTCTATCTTTATTAACAATTGCTCTTTTGTTATCATCATAATTTAGGGAACAGACCATGATAAATTTTGGGCAAGGGAAAACCTCATGTAACATCATGCGCCCTAATCCGGTTACCCACGGTGCACTGATACTATTAACTTGCAATTTCATTTTCTTTTTAGTCTTATTCTCAGATGAAAATCTAAGTTCTGAGGTACGCCTACCATAGGTTTTAGGATCATAAATATCATGGTATTCATCAGTGAAACCTGGTGTTTTAAGCAATTTTGCATAATGTTTTTTTTTATCCGACATTGCTCTAGTGGTACTAGTGGTAGACAAGTTACAATAAAAAATATGAAATTTGTGAATTAGATTTTAAGAAACGTCAAGCGATGAAACATAGCCAAAGGAATTCTTTAACTTACCCAAATTTTGAATTTTGATTCTTGAAGTTGAAACTCGGTTGAAACTTGAATGGTTTTGTTGGAAGTGGAACTGTGGAACCTAGAATAGGGTGGTGCACTACAATGAGAAAACTGAATGACACCAAAATTTCTACTCATTACTTATGGACTGCACAATACACAATTAGGTAGTACAAAGTACATGGCTAACAACATTTAAAACAAGCCATTAATGATTTACTCCTTCATTGACAACAAATTCTAAACCATTGATCTTTGTTAATCTAACGGTTATAGGTTGATTCTAGAGGTTTAAGTTCGCAAGCATAGCACTCTATGCATTTCATTCCGGAATGCAACTATAGCCATACATCAAATGTTCATCGAACGGTTGAGTAATTTATCATATAAATAATAAACATAAAACATGTGTTTTAAATTTTCTTTAAACTTTAATGCACTAGGATTGACATCAAGGCCAAGGGGCCAGAAACTTAACATTGAAAAGGCCTTAATAAAATGAATTAGCATGTCACATTACTAGCACATTGCACAACCAGTAATAGCATTTAACTTGCAAAGGACTTAATAAAATGAATTACAATGTCACATTAATAGCACAACCATTTATTTTATTACAACTAAATTACAATATCACATTATTACATAGTACAAATACAAATGTAAGCACAAGTGCCAAGCTTCTACTGGGTTATTGGTGAAAAGTTGAAAATGTAAATGTGATACATGCATCTCTAAAAATAAATGGAGCTTGTCGGGTCAACCATGAGCTCTCAAAATAAACTCATGGGACTTGTCGAGTCAGCCATTGTCTCTAAAAATAAATGCATGGGGAAAGGGGGCCAAATCAAACTGGGGAAATGGGAGCTGTGAAGATACAAAATGTACTTAGCCCCTTTCAGAACCAGACTAATCTAGAAGATGAGGCATTGTAAAATTTCTCCCATGCAGAAGATGAGCACTTAAAATAAATGCATGGCGCTTTCCTGGTAGGCCATGGTGTCTCAAAATAAATGCAAGGGACTCTCCTAGCCAACCATGCAGATGATGAGGGGTAATAAAACTACTCCCAAGAAGAAGATGAGCACTGAAACTAAATGCATGGGAATTGCCTAGGAAACCATGTAGACGATGAGGGGTAGTAAAACTACTCCCATATTCTACTTGTAGCTTCCATGCACTAGAATAGCACTTATCTCCATCAGAGCTCCTCATCTTGGTTCAAAACCTGTCTGAGAAGTCAAGTAAACCAAATCAACTTCTTTCCAAATCCACCCATTTTGAACTTGAAGGAAATTGGTCTTTTACTCTGTAACTACATAACTAGAGGCAGGAGAATTTAGAGCATCCCCAATAATACCGCATCATCTTCTTCCTAAATCCTCATTAAGTTATTAACCCTACAAAATGAAAACCCTTATGACAATTAAACAAATGATTCTAGTTGTGCTCACTATCCTTATTTATGGTCCAAAAGTGCCGCCAAAAGTTCCACTACTAGTTTGGTCCCTTATACTCCTCACATGTGTCACGTGTGAGGTTGTGTATAGTTACTACTGACTAGTAATAATTGTGATTCACACAAACCAAAAATCCAACTTAATCATTACCTCAAGCTAGCTACATGCAAAGTTGCAAACTGTACCTCAAGCTGACAAGCTATCAATTGTCAAAATCGGCAATGCCATGCAAGTTGTCAATTGTCAAAATCATTGGATTATTGACATCATCATCTTTGATTCTATAGTACATTGTGCAATTTTCAATATAAATCTATCCAATCAATCACTCTGGCTGTTCATATGGCATTAATCTGCGCTGCTTCCTAGTACCACAACCAAATTGAGAATTTCAATAGAATAAATGAAAGGTAGAGTACTTCGACGCATTGAAAAGAGAGAATTAAATGTCTTATTTTACCTTGATCATTATCAATGTCCTAATAAGTCACAATAAATTTTTCTCACTTATGATTAGAACTATATGTTGATTTATAAAACCAATGATTAATAAAATCTCAACCATTGATTTTTGAAAATCTAACAGTTCTAGTGTTATTTTAGAGGTTTCATTTCACAATTCTAGTGCTTCAAATATTTACTTCCAAAATACATCTATAGTCGTCCATAAAAAATTCATCGAACAGTCCCTCTTCTAAAACAAACTTTATGCACGTGCATAATTTCAAATGGGAAATCGCTAGGTTGACGAGACTCGACCCTCAGGATTAAAGAGTTAAGATTTAAGGTTTTATCATAAAATATTTTGGTCTGACTTAGGCAATATTAAATGGTAAAAAAGAGCACCAATATTTAAATGGTAAAATATTTAACAGTTCTAGTGTAATTCCAAAGGTTTCAATTCACAAATCTAGTGCTTGAGAGATATACTTCTGAAATGTAACTACAACCATACATCAAAAATTCATCGAACGGTCATGGTCCATAATGTCACATGGTCGCTGAAATTTGGAACCTTAGAACCAAAGTCTGAAGTTTCAAAGTTTTCAAAACCTCTGACCCACTGACTACAAAGATGACCAAGAAAGACTTGCAACTAAGGTTAGGAAAAGCACCAAAACCCCAACTTTGGTGAATTAAGATAGGAAAGGTGGCAACTAAGGTTAGGAAAAGCACCAAAACGCTGAATTTGGTGAATTAATATAGGAAAGGTGGTAAGAACGATGCATTTATGAAGTGAACATTGCGAGTAGATTTTAGCAAGTGGACATGTCTAGAGGATCGATGGGTAATTAAGATCAGTACGTGCAGAGTTTGGAAAATTATTACCTCTCGGCCCTCAATTAGTGAAGTTAATAATGGAGTTTAGCGTGGAGAAGAAGGAACATAGAATGTCTGAAAGAGTGGTGGTGGTGGTGGTGTAGCTACAACAGTTTTCAAATGGAGGCCAACTTCACTTTGTGTTTGAGGAGGCAATTAAACCCATTTTATGGTGAAGCTTCTGACAAAAGATTAATGGGTATGTTTTTATTCACTGATGGGAGGTTGGTACAAAGTGTGCAGATGATTTTGGAAAAATCCTTTGGAAATTAGAGGCATAGATATAGGACTAACATCATGGATGTATACTCCTTGATTATAGCATGGGGTTTGGACTTGGGGGAATTGACAAGCATAGTGAGAGAAGTGATGGAGATGATTGTGCATAGAGATTTCTTGGAAGGATTAGAATCAATACTTGAATGGGCAGTTCCAAGTGAAGGTTTCAACATCTGGGAAAGCTTTGAAAATGTGGAACTGGAAGGTGCAGAAGGATGCATCCCTTTCATGCATTGGCCAAAGGATGAGATTAAAAATCAATGCAGGGAAGAAGCAAGGTTAGGTTGGGAACCTTTGAAGCTCTTTATAGAACTGGTGAAGGTGGAGGTAATTACAGCACAGTTGAAAGCATAGGAGAAAGTGGAGGCAGAGTGCATGGAAGCATAGGTGAAAGAGGAGGAAAAGTGTATGAATGAAAAAGGAAAAAATGCGAGGAAGCAGAAGATGAAAGGAAAAGCAACAAGGAAAGTTGGTTATGAAACAGGTAGCACTAGTTGAATTTATAGTTCTTGTAGGGTTTTTGCAGAATTAACGCAAGACTAGTAGTAAATTTTCTACTTGTTGAAATATGTAAGGAAGATAGAGATAGTTGTGAACTAGTTTTAGTTGGGTAGGGTTACTTTTTTAATTTTTGAAAGAGGAAAAAACGGGTTTTACAGCAACCCGAAACCACAAAGTTTACAAAATAAAGGAAAAGTCAGTAAAGAAAACACAAACAGAAAGGTTGGAAAAAAACATCAGTATATGACCACAACCATCAAAAAGGCCAATGAAGGCCACAAAACCAAAAAACCAGCCAAAAAGCCAATAATAGCTAAATTTATGTCTTTAAAAGATCAATAGTCTCAGCTTCCAACTCATTCATATCCTAAACCCCCTCCATTTAAGATCTGAACCATCTGTGTAGTGGGAGGCTCATTCCTTTTGAGGTTGGCCCAGGTCCTTTTAGAAATACCTTGGTCCTCATTCTTGCTTTCCTTTTTCACTTCCAAGTCAACAACCAGTGAACCCTGTTGCGTTTTTTCTAGCTTTTCAGACATAGCGTTGATAATAATGGCATTGTGCCTAGCCATTTTATGGTTTTGTTCCATAATTTTTTTCAAGTTATTTTTAATTTTAACCATTTCCTCTTCCAAAGACTTGTACTTTTCCTCAATGTCTCCTCCTTTCTTACCAGTGTTGTTCTTATTCCATTTCCCTTCTTCATTTCTAAGAGCGGCCACCTTTAGCTCCATCTCCTCTTATTTGCTATACAGAGCCTTGTTTCTTTGATTGAGCTCATTAATTTCTTGATAGGCCCATTTGAAGACCTTGAAAATGTCACTGATGTCATTTCTAGCAGAGGCCAAATGTCACCAGACTGAACCCAGTCTAAAATGAGATTAACATCACTCAGGTTGGGGGAGCTAGTAAATCTAGTACCTTCAAATCTGAAAGAGGCAAGAAGGGAGGGCACAAAATTTCTACTAGCTTCAGGGTTCTCAGCTTTGTCTTCTAAGGAGTCCGCGGAGTAGGAGACCAACTTGTTGGCAGGGGAGCCCTTAAGAACAAGATTCTTTAAGGGGGCAGAGCAGTTGGGGAAGGTCTCAAATTTATTTTTAGCAAGTTGGGGTTTTTAGATTGGGTTTTCTTACTAGACATCTCAGAGGACAGGTGGGTTTCAACAATTCTCTCCTGGTTTGGCTGAATCTCTAAACCCCCACTATCAGTATCATAGTCCTCGAACTCCGCAGAGGCTATAGGGTTAGATAAAGCCGAAATGCTTTGAGAGTGTTCATAAATTAACCTAATAAGACCAGGATGAAGAAGGGTATGTGCAGGATCATGGTGGGCCAAAAAGTGGCAATGTGATGGGTATTTGTAGGGTATGTGGCTGACGACTTTTTTTAACCTAAAATTAATGAAACGAAAATGGTTTTTAAAGGATATTCTCAGCTTTCCACCAATATAAATTATGCTTTACTTTGAATTTAATGAATAGTTATTATTCATTTTCTATTTAAATTACGACTAAAGTCCTAATTGACAGGCTGATTGAAAAACATCTATAGCTTTCAAACATTATCACATTTTTTGAATCCGGAACATGCGTCAAATTCTATGCTTCGTATACTATGGGACTAAAAAAATAAAATTGAATTTCATGAAGTTTTGACCAAGTTAACGTGGTTAGACATACAAGTTTTTATAATTTTTAAAAGTTGTAATAAAAAAATCATAATTAATTATTTACTTGGAAAAAAATTACAAAAAAATATGCATCACATCGGGACATGAGTCCTCTACTTATATCTAAAATCTTATAAAAAAATATTTTCATTTTATTGTGATTAGGGTGGTCAGACAAACACCTACTTCTTATTTTTTCCCTGAAATTTAAGTACTACTGCAATGAAATTTCAAATTTTCACCAAATAGATTTTTTTTTTTTAAATAAACCTAGTAGTTTAGAAACTACATTCAATTTGTTACAAATTCTATTCTTATATTTTTGAAATAATATAGATAACTTATTCAAATTTTTATGTCAAGTTGCCTAACTCTGATTTTTCTGAATTTTTTGCCACTTAAGGGCCTATTTTTTCCATGATGATCCTGCACATACCCAGAATAGGGTTACTTTTTCTGCTATGAAGCATGTTAAGATGCTTTTTTGAAAAAATTGTTATAGTTGTAGGTAATTTTTGGATGGTTGATGAAAACAATGAGGAAAATAATCTTTTTTTATGCATTTTTTATTAGTTTGATACTATGTTTAATTTTCCAATGTTTTTTTCTAAATCATTTGAAAATAGGTTTAATTCGCTAATGAATTTTATTTTTTAGTTTGGAAAAAAAATTTAATCACCAACAAAATTACTTTTTCTGGTTTGAAAATAGGTTTAATTCGCCAATCGAAATATTTTATTCCTTTGAAAATAGATTTTAATTGCCAATGGAAAAAATTTAGTGGTTTTAAAAAAATTGCATTTCACCAGGATTTTTCACAGACCTCTAGCAATTAGAAAAGATTCGCCAATGGACATTTTTTTTTTCATGAAAACATTCGCCACTAAAATTAATATTTTTATCATGAAGTATACAAGATTTTCCAGGATTTTACACCTTCACCAAGGGTAGGGGGGGAGGTTTCTCAAAGTTTTCCTTGGTCCTAATAACCTAGGCTTGGGACACAAATTTCAAGAAATGTTAAGTTCTATGCCAAATTTAGGTTCAAGACCCAAAACTTAGGTGGGACCCATATGCCCAAGGTGGTGTATGAGTCCCAAATCACTAAATCTAGAACACACACCAAAAATCATGAATTATGATTGGTAATTATTTAAGTGTTAGGATTATCCTCATAAAGATGCATTAAATAAGGCTTGTGGATGCAAAATAGGACCAAATAAGGCATAAAGAAGCCTAGTTTTAGCGAGGAGGACCTAAACAAGTGAGAAAATTTAGAGGGATACATTTTTCTACACTACAATCTCATAATATTATTTCCTCATAGCATTGTCCTCTACAATCTTGTCCTTACTGGACTATGCATGAAGTGACCCTACTAACACATCGGAAGAACATGCATGTTTCAAACATGCTTTGGCACATCCACTCCCAAATAAATAACTTCAATATCTAGTCCAAGGATTTTTTTAAAAGTTTAATGTATATTTTCCTTGTAATAACACATTAAAGTGAAACATTCTAGAATTTTATAGGTTTCAATTGATGTCAAATATTATCTACTTCTTTTAATTATTTTGAAAAAATAATTATACCCTTTTGGAGAGTATTCTCTCCTCTAGTGCACCATATATTTTGTATTTTTTTAATAATTTGTAGTATTTTCAATTTCTAAATAGCCTCATTTTTTATTTTAACAACCTATGTCCATTCTTTAAAATATAAAAAACATATTAAAATTAATCAAAATATCAAAATATATATATATGGATTCTCGACTCCTAGCTCTACAAAAGGGTATTTTAATTTTTTTGAAGTAAAATATTTTGACTAAAGGAATGTCATGTTCAAATGGAAAGTTTCATAAAATAATTTTAACAATGTGAGGTGGTTTCCAACAAGGATGCCTCGGGTGAAAGGGTTTCAACTAAAACCCTTTCACCCAAAAACATACATGTAAATTGAATAAGATTTTAAATTGATTAAAGAAAAAACTTGTTATGTTGTTTCAAGTGAAAGGGTTTGACCTGAAATCTTATCTGCCACATAAGAGAATTATAAAAATCTAGGTGATAAAATAACAAGCACAATGAACAATATGATGATTGTATTTAGATGACCCAAATTACAATGTGTACAAAATGTTGCATCTATAGGAAAGGAAGCTCAGAAATCCACCTATAAGGTAGATTGAAAAATTCCCCATATAGTGGCACAGAAGAGTATACAAGTGTCCTATAGGTTTCAACCTTAGGATCACTAGGAGTGTTCAAACCATCAACCTGTTTGACTAAGTCATCAACCTTCATGCCAAGTGTTGAGTGACCTTTGAGGTGACATGGAAAGTCTTACAACCTCAAAAAGGTAGCACATGAGGTCTACCTACTAACTTGGTAACCTCAAGAAGTCTAAAAGGTTGCATAGTCAGTTAGACAAGATGTTGTATATAACCTCATCAACCTAAGTACACTTAAGTATAGTGAATAGATAAATTATTCACTCTAACAACCCCCTTAAGTGATACTTGGGAAGATCAAGAAAGTGGAAATAGATAGAAATGGGTCTTCACTAGAGGCCATGTTAGGTACCCATGTACAATGCATTCTCTCACAAATGAAAAAAGATAGAAAACCTAGTGGGAACAAAACTATCCTCCAAAGGAGAGAAAGAGAAGGATTTAAGACCTTAAAAGATGTCCCTTTATGATATGAACATTATGATGAAGGGTAAAAGCAAGAAGTTGGGTACACAATGAGGGGAAATTTTGGGAAAAAAAAAAAATTCGCACGAAACGTGTACGCGTTTTCAAAAAACACATACACATTATATATCAGGTACCCGAGCCTAAATCCGAACGCGTATGTGTTCAGCTTCGGGTACGTGAATAGGAAATGCGTACATGGTTAGAACGCATACACGTTTCAAAACACGTATGTGTTTCACAAAGCTATTTATATTTTTAAATTAATGATTGTGTTTCATTTCAACCCACATTTTCATCCATGCTAGAGAAGATGAGAGAAAATCACATACGCGTTTCAGAGGGCCCAATTGAAGAAAATTTTCACTGCCACCTCCTCCCGTCAACACAACCGACCTCAGTGACCTCCGAGTTGGTTGAATTCTACCTATATTTTGCTTTATATCTTGTTTTTTTTGTTTTGTAATTAGTATTCAATTTTTCTTTGTTTAGTTTTTTTTTAATTGAATGTTTTATAGTTTTTTAATTGCATTTAAAAAACCAAAAAAATCAACGAAACAAAAAACATTAAATTGTAAATCGAAAACCATAAAAACTAAACCTAAATTGGACACATTTAGATTAGAAATCAAAACCCTAGAAACCCTAGGTTACAAAATTTACATAGGTCCCTAAAAACAAATTTACACAAGTTAATCCTTGGACCTAAACCCTAAAATGTAAACCTAAAACCCTAAATTAGGGCTCCTTGGAGGTTTAGATTACATTTTTTATTTGACATAACCTTCTTTGTATGATTTTTACTATCACTCATGGTTCTTAGTTTATTTAGGGTGGAAGTGATGACAAGTTCAATATTAGGGGCATGTGATGTAATAGAAGAGGTAAAATAACGATGTGTAGTAAGATTTGATGACATAGAATGTAGGGAGGCATCACATTATAGTCCATAGGTTAAGTACATTTTGGTATGTTTTTGGTGATCCACACAACTACTAATAAAATTCATAATTGATTAATAAAGGGGGTACAAACAATCGATGCATAGATATATTAACCGAAAAATTGATTTAATTATAATATGTTCACATTTAATATAAATGATAGCTAATTTTTCGGTTAATATATCTATGCATTGATTGTTTGTACCTCCTTTGTGAATTATGTAAGGATACATTATGATCATATTTAAGCCTTAATTTATAGGATGTTATTCATAAGATCTATAGGTTGTGTGTAATCTAATTCCTAGTTTAACTCTCATGTGTAGTGGCATTTTTCTATTAGGAAAACTAAATGTTGTACTTTCTCTCAACTAGTGTATCAACTAACTTGTGGCATGAACATTTCAATGGAAAATTCAAATTACTTTTTTGAGAAACTTGATAGATGATTCATAAATGCAAGTCAATTCTATAACTAGAGATTTATTTTCTAATATTATTTATTTATTGAATTGATCAATTGATTCCTCACTTAGTGGCAGTTAGGTTCTTTTTTGAAAACCCATGTGTTTAGAATTTATAAATATGAGTGAAGAGTCTATACCATAGAAAAGTTTCAAAAAATATATGATTAGAACAAATTTTTGGTCTAAATCACTTTAGATCCCCTCTTCCTTTTTAAATCATCCAAGAGTGCTTAGAGGGAAATAGGTTAAAAATCCATCTTAACTCAAAAATTTAGTTATAATTGAAATCTAAAATAACTAATTGTTGATATATTGAAGTTATTCCTAGAATGTCACATATTTGATTCAAAGCACTAAGTTTAGGTGGTAGGGTTTCTCATTTACTTGTAAAAATTTATTCATCTGTCTTCTATATGTTTTCATGTCATCAAATCTCTAAATCTAAACCCTAAACCCTAAAGCATTCATTTTTTTGTAGGACCTTAAAATGAAATATGGTTGCCTTAGGCAACTCCACCAAATTTTATTCCCTTAAGCCATGGAACATTTTGTGTTAGGACCTTACTAGACATAGATCCCCTTAAGTCATCCTATCACCCTAAATCGTAAATCGATGTCTTAAGGGGTCCTAATATGACATTTCTTAAGGGGATCAAAGAAGTTCTCAAAATTTGGTAAACCCTAAACCCTGAACTCTAAATTCTAATCCCTAATCCCTAAAGCATTCATTTTGTCATAGTACCTTCAAATGAAATTTGTTTTCCTTAGGCAACTCCACCAAATTTTATTCCCTTAAGCCATGGACTATTTTGTCCTAGGACCTTACTACACATAGATCCCCTTAAGCCATCCTATCACCCTAAATCGTAAATCGATGTCTTAAGGGGTCCTATTTTGTACATTGCAATTAGGTCACTACCATATTTATCTATGTGGATGTTACTACACATAAATCCCCCTAAACCATCCTATCACCCTAAATCGTAAATCGATGTCTTGAGGGGTCCTATTTTGTACATTGCAATTAGGTCACTAGCATATATCTATGTCTTATTTTGTACATTGCAATTAGGTTACTAGCATATATCTATTTGTCCCTTTGAATGTATTATATTAATTTTTCATTCATATCTTTAGTATTCTTTGAAAACAATGAATGGGATTATAAATTTTAATGTTAGTGTTAAACTTATAATTTCTTCTTAACTACTTTGTCCCACTATAGAGAACTTTTGTCTCTTATCATGAAATTTGAAAATTTAGATAAATAAATTTATGTCCTCAGATTTAATTAAGTTCTATATCATACTTGATTAATACATCTATTCACAATCGATATACCTTAGCTCTATAGATATACTCTTGTTGGGAAACAAGAGCTATCTCAATCAATTGTTCCACAAGAAAAAATTTGTCACTAACTTGCAAGTCCATTATTCCAAGGGCCACCCGAACTTCACCCTAAGTTCCCTAAACCCTAAACTCCGAACTCTAAAATCTAATCCCTAAACCCTAAAGCATTCATTTTTTCATAGGACCTTCAAATGTAATTTGGTTGCCTTAGGAAACTCCACCAAATTATATTCCCTTAAGCCATGGAACATTTTCTCCTAGGAGCTTACTACACATAGATTCCCTTAAGCCATCCTATCACCCTAAATCATAAATCAATGTCTTAAGGGGTCATATTTTGTACATTGCAATTGAGTCACTAGCATATATATCTAGATGTGTCCCTTATCTATGTGGACCTTACTACACATAGATCCCCTTAAGCCATCCTATCACCCTAAATCGTAAATCGATGTCTTAAGGGGTCCTATTTTGTACATTGCAATTAGGCCAGTAGCATATATCTATGTCTTATTTTGTACATTGCAATTAGGTCACTAGCATATATCTATGTGTCCCTTTGAATGTCTTCGATTATTTTTCCATTCTTACCTTTAGTATTATTTGAAAACAATGAATGAGATTATAAATTTTAATAAAACTCCATAATTTTATTTCTACCCTTCATATTAACAACCACACACTAGACTCAATTTAATGTGTGTACATGCTATGAATTTATAATGTTGTGGATTTTTTAATGTTATAAATCAAATGGTCTTCAAATGAAATGTATTTTGAATTTTTGCATGTTCTATGTTATTTTAAATAACTTTCAAATTGTGTGCATTATTTAATTAGTTTGTTGATATATATTTTTTAATTGTTTAACATGCAGTTGCCATTTAACTACTGAGATGGATCCAGAGTTTAATATAGAGGATTTCATTCCTGACCCATAAATTCCTATAGATCCCATACATCCCAATCCACCACCAGAGAAAAACCCTAGCACACCTCCACACTCTCCACCGCCTAACCCCCTACCCCCTCATGTAGTTGATCAATATCAATTAAGAGAGAGTATTTGAGAAAATATTATTGTCATTCAAGGAAATATAGATCTAATAAAAAATGAGCCTAGAGTCCCTCCCCATCTCACATGGTTTGCATCTATGATGCAAACTATTGTTGACTTTGTTTTATCTATTGATGCGGACCTAGATAGGTTCCATCAATGGAGAGAAGAGAGGAGACAATTCTATGTGGATGGATTGCCATATAAAGAAATCAATGACCTAAAAATTACCAAACAAGCCATGTGCCAATATTTTATTAAGCCCCAAACAAACCAACCAATTCCACCCATGAAGAAACGAATTTCAATTTTATGGTGTAGGCACCCGCAGATAGCTGCACATTTTTGGGATAGATGGTGGATGTTGTTTGATAATCCACCACATGGCAACTGTGAGGTGCCCTTATACTTTTTGAGAAAGTTATGGGTTGAGTTTGAGTTGGGTAAAAAACCCAACTATTTTGATATGAGGTCATTTCAGGGAGTTGGGCGTGGCATGCCCCTACATAGACTAGGATCACATGTTGATCCTCAGCGACATGCTCCAATTGGTCCTATTATTCCTCCTCCTTATCCTGGTGTTCCCACTGCATTTCAGCAGCAGACGATGTTATCTACTTTAGGAGAATTGAGTTCACTTTCAGGACATCTCACTCATCAAACTACACACGCGACGACTGAAGTGTCCAATAGAGAGCATGGAGGCTCAGGCTATAGGGATACTCAAACATCCACTTCAGGTGACCCACATGCATCTAAGATGGGGTCATACCTGAATTTACTATATTTTGAGGATCGTCCTACACAGGTATGTTCATCTTTTGAACTTAACTTTAATTCAATTTTGAAAAGTGAAAAATTTATGTAAATAATAACATCAAATTATATATATAATATAATATTAATTCAATAATTGTTTGGTGTAGACGCATGATCACACGATTCCTGAAACTTAATATGATCATCATGTCTATATGTCAAGAGTTGTAGATATGGGCTCACCTTTTGGACAGGTACTTGAACCAATATATATTAAATAATTTATGTGGATATATCTAATTTTTAATTTGAATTTGTACACATGTGTGAATTGACATATTATAATAGTATATCTAGATGCAAGAAGGTCATACGATACCTAGTACTGACCAACCACAAGTTGTGGTGAGCGCTCCCAAGACATCATCAGCTTAGGTGCGAGCTTTCAAAAGTTTGTTAAGTTTAAATTAAAATACACATCATAGATCTAATTTATTTTTTTCATTTACATACACATGTGTGAATGATCTATACAAATTTTTGTACATCTATACATGCAGGGATTTCATGAGATACCCATGGTGGGCGCACCTAAGATGTCGTCAACATTTATACATGGGCAATCTCGGGTGTGTGATCATGAGGTCATATCATTAGAGGTTGTAAACTTTACTAAATCTCCTATACAATTTCTACAAACCTTTTAAATATATAAATATTCAAGGTTTTAACATATTGTTTGCTTTATATGAATATGTAGGATATAGTAGACCAGGCATTTGGATCTTCTCAATTGACAGTTATGCTACCCGTTGAACAAAATGTGCCAGTAGATTCACATGATCATATGGTAATTTATGCATACTAAAATTTTATTTTTATTGTATTTATTAGATATATTTAATTAAATTTATTTTTATCTAAAATTTTATATTTTCAAGCTTAAATATGTTTAATTATATCAAAATTTCTAAATAACTTTAAATCTATTTTCAAGTTTCTTGTACTCTTTTCTAGCATGATTTGGGTAAATCTAGTCGACATGGAACAAAGAGGAGACTTGATATGACCGATTAGCCTGATAGTTAGATGGTTTTAAATTTTATGGACTATAGATCTCTAGAGTTTTATTTAAATATATGTGTTGGACTTGACATATGTACATATTGACATATAAATTTTATGGACTATCTCTAGTTTTATTTTGAACATGTTATTATCATATTTGTGTTTATTTATATTAGTTGACTTTAATACATGTGATGATTATCTATGCAGTCAATTATGATCATGTTAAATGTTCATTTTGATGATTATATGCACTCATGTATGTATAGATATAAATTATCTAATTTTCAAGTAATGCAGGCACTAGATATAAATTGTTATCTAGAATAAATTTTCATATATATAATTTATCACATGGCTAGGCAACAAATTAGAACATTCCTTAAATAGTTTAGATAATATGTACATAATAAATTAAGGATAGGTAATTTTAAATATTTTCCAATTCTAGCAAATATTTGAATCAATAAAGAAAAATCTATCTCCTTGTATGTACATAAAATGTATAATCTAGATACAATTGAACAATTATTTACAATGTGGTAAATACAAGACATGAAATGTATATTTCTATAAAATTGGAACAAGATATTTAAAAAGTGACTAATAATCTCATTGAAGTTCATACATCAAACAAACATGTATAATGTATATTGATGTTTAATACAACTATATAACATGATGAAACATATATGTGCATGTAGATACAATTAAAGCCTATCAATTTTTATGTGAAAACAAAAAATTGATATTTACATACTCTCTTGATAAAATAATATTTTCAGTGACAATCACATGGTAGACTGACTTGATGAGAACCTGCAAAAATAATTAATGTAAGTTAACTAACTATAATTTTTATGAGTCATTTAAGTAAAAAATTCATACAAAGAAAGAATAATATATAGTAAATAACATTCAAATTCAAATGATGTTTGTCATAGGATGGATTAAGGGGACCTAAGAGGATATATAGCTTAAGGGGGGTCTTAAGAGAATGCCTTAAGTGGAGTTATAAGGATGGAAAGTTAAGAGGATGCATGTCATCAACCCTAGGGGCTTAACGGGTCCTAAGAAAATGGCTTAAGGAGAATTATGAGAGTGACTTAAGGGATGCATGATTGTGGATTAAGGAGAGTTGAGAGAATGACTTTAAACCCTAAACCCTAAACCATATGGCCTAAATCCTAGGAGATGAACCCTAAACCCTTAAAACCAATATAGATTTGTTATTCTAAGCATTTCATGAACCCTAGAAACCATAAACCCTAAACCATATGACCTAGAGACTGGGAGATGAACCCTAAACCATTAACCCATATAGATTGGTTATTCTAAGCATCTCATGAACCCTAGAAACTATAAACCCTAAACCATATGACCTTGATACTGGGAGATTAACCCTAAACCATTAACCCATATAGATTATTTATTCTAAGCATCTCATGAACCCTAGAAACTGTAAACCCTAAACCATATGACCTAGAGACTGGGAGATGAACCCTAAACCATTAAGGGGTGTTGAGAGAGTGACTTAAGGGGATGCAAGTGGATGGATTAAAGGTAGACATATGAGGATATGGATTAAGGTGTCCTAAGAGGATAGCTTAAGGGGTGTTGAGAAAGTGACTTAAGGGGATGCAAGTGGATGGATTAAGGGGTCCTAAGAGGATAGATTAAGGGGTTTTAAGAGAGTGACTTAAGGAGATGCAAGTGGATGGATTAAGGGTAGATATACAAGGATATGAATTAAGGGGTCCTAAGAGGATATCTTAAGGGGTGTTGAGAGAGTGACTTATGTGGATGCAAGTGGATGGATTAAGGGTAGACATACGAGGATATGGATTAAGGGGTCCTAAGAGGATAGCTTAAGGGGTGTTAAGAGAGTGACTTAAGGGGACACAAGTGGATGGATTAAGGGTAGACATACGAGGATATGGATTAAGGGGTCCTAAGAGGATAGCTTAAGGGGTGTTGAGAGAGTGACTGAAGGGGATGCAAGTGGATGGATTAAGGGTAGACATACAAGGATATGTATTAAGGGGTCCTAAGAGGATATATTAAGGGGTGTTGAGAGAGTGACTTAAGGGTAGATATACTAGGATATATGCATTAAGGGGTCCTAAGAGGATAGCTTAAGGGGTGTTGAGAGAGTGACTTAAGGGGATACAAGTGGATGGATTAAGGGTAGACATACAAGGATATGGATTAAGGGTTCCTAAGAGGATAGCTTAAGGGGTATTGAGAGAGTGACTTAAGGGAATACAAGTAGATGGATTAAGGGTAGATATACGAGGATATGGATTAAGGGGTCCTAATAGAATGGCTTAAGGGGATATGAAATCAATTATAATTTTTTTATAAAATGACAATGAATTAAATTTATTTTTATATTTATACTATCAATTAAATGTATCTAGAACTATATATATAATTACCTATCTCTAGATTTGAATTCGATTGTAATATATGTATCTTCTCTCTTTTTGTAAAGCATCTAATTTTTGGAGAGGTCAAACAAAAAATGATATAAAAATTTAATTAGGAAATGACTATTAAAGACAAATATATATCAATTAAATATATATACAACTATATACTTACCAATATTTATTTACTCTGTTGTACCATCCACATCCTCTCTTTTTTGTAGTGCATTTATCATTGTCTCATGATCATCCATTGAAAGTGTGTATAAAACTTTATTGGCATGCCTCCCTTGATATCTAACTAGTTTTACATTGGTTGCCAAAATTAAATGTGAATAATGTATAATCTTCTTGTGTCTTTCATAATCTTCAAATGCAGGAAAGCCATTCTTTCTCATCAAATATTTTTGAAGCCAGGTGCCAACAACAACCACTGAACAAATTGGATACTAAAAGTTGTCATCATCCACTCTAGGATATACCAACTTATATTTTCTTTCAACAAATCTAGCCAACCAGTACTCAGTCTACTATTCATTCCCCTCAGGTGCAACAACAACATACACATGTCCTACAAAAATAAATAAAAAATTCAATAAAGAGTGACTTATATTTAATTCACATATATTAAACATGCATACATATAAAAGTCAACTCAATAAATAATGAACCTTCTTGTACAAGATCTTAAACACGATCATAATCATCTGATGTGAACAGTTGATTATCTTCAATTGTCATTTTGTGTTGAACATGTGTCGATGTAGGCGTTAAGGCTCTTTGTTGCCATTGTTCGACCCATTCCATATTTTTACATGCCTCCCAATCACTCGCAATAAAAATTTGAAAATCATGCCAACTCCCCTGTCCATATTGTCCATGTGTTTGCATTCAAACTCTTAAATGAATGCCATTTTGTAGATCCATTAATTGTTTCACAATCTTGTCAAGAAAAAATATCATTTTCTTCAACTAACCAAAAGAAGCGTTGAATTATTGAGATCTCACTTGTTCTTGTAGATAATTTGGTATTGCACCAATCTACAATTGCATGTGCATCTCTAAATTTTACAGCATCCTCAAATTTGTGTTGCTCTCTAGAAAGAGCTCTTTTCACACATGCACCTGCTCCATCGTGTTCTCCCTTACCATGACCAGCTTCAAAAAACCTCCATATGTGTTGGATATTATTTTCTTTATGAAGTCTACATAACCAATAAAACATTCTATCATTTTTTAATTGACCCATGCAATTATCCGACCATATGAGATGTTCTAGCATTTGAATTCCTCTCACTTTTAAATTTTTATAAAATATATCAAAACAATAATGAACAAACTCAAATGAATGTAATCGATTATCACTTACATAAAAATGGTACTCTCTCAAAAAAATCTATTATCTTTTGTACTATCATCTGCATGTCTATAAAAAATGTGAACAAATATAGCTACTTGCACTGAATTATAATACTATGATTGAATTTTTTCTTGTGGAGAAAGAGTATAATTTTCAGCAAAATCAACAATTGACAATATAGTTCTAATTGGGAATTTGTTTTTACATAAAAAAAATTGATTATCAAGCCGATGAGCATATTAAGAGT
Organism: Sequoia sempervirens; assembly: GCA_007258455.2. Taxonomy (NCBI): domain Eukaryota; kingdom Viridiplantae; phylum Streptophyta; class Pinopsida; order Cupressales; family Cupressaceae; genus Sequoia; species Sequoia sempervirens. The sequence continues at coordinate 31,768,329 of VDFB02168118.1, read as the reverse complement.
GTTGAAGATATTTAGGTACAATCTTATATTTAAATTCATTAATAAATGTATGCACACTAAATTTTTCCACAATTAGCTCACAACGTTTTCTAGTTTTTCCATCTTTCAAAGTATACTCAACATTTTTAATTTATTTTTCATCCACTAATTGTTGTCCAAATTCATCTAAACTAATTTCATGCATACATTCTCCTAATAATGAAAAGTTACCACATCTATCAAATTCTCTAGAAATACATGTTTTTAAATAAAAAAAGTTTCCATTAGAGGGTTCACAAAACAAACTTGCAATAAAATATTTGATTCTTTTAGGTGGCATATGAATACCACAAATGTCCTGCATAATTTCGTTAGTATGCAAAGTGCATCGTATATATCAAAAACTATCATAATAATAATGAAATTGTACGTGGGTCTTACAACAACAAGATATTTGTTGCTTCTTAATTCTAACATACAAAGGTTTACACTTTTCGAATGATCTTTGATTTATATTAATATTCAATGGTAAGATTGAAGAATTTAAATTTTTTTTATATAATTTAGTTTGAGTCATATCTAAGAGATGCTTTGGATGAGGTTCACTAATTTTTGAACCCACCCTTAATTTTAAGACATCTCTAATGTTAGGTGATACTCTTGTATTATCATGCCAAAAAAAAATGATTAAAGATTTAATTTCATTAGTTAATTTCATGTCTGATCTTGGAAGTCTACCACTAAAACTCCAACATTGAATAATTGGATCCTTTTCAATACTTTCTCTACTTTTAGCGGCTCTTATCAAAGTTCTAGGATTTACTTTTATACATTTACTAATCTTACCTAACATTCTTTTATTTGAAGTTGCTTTATCAACTAGAGCAGTTGTTATTGCATGACTAGCCACATTCTTATCTTTTGATAAACATTTCTTACCTATAAAATCAATAGCATTAGCAAAACTAGATATGACTTGTTCTACTAAATCATCTTTCTTTATTGGTTTTACAAAAACACCTAATTTTTTCATCACTATTTTCATTTTCGATATTATCATCAATTGCACCATGAGTTGACATTGGAATCCTAATTTATTTCTATAAAAAAATATTTAATATATTTTGTTTCCATAATTTCTAATTTGTCTCCAAGAAACTTTACCATGAATTTTATCTAGCACATCTCTTTCAATTGTAAAAAAAAACATTTTTAGGTTCATCCATACAAGGGGTTTCATTTTCATTCACGCAAGGGGTTTCATTTTCATTTTCATTTTCAAATGTAAAAGGGATTTCCTTCACATTTTCATTAGTATGAGGGATTTCATTCTCATTTGCATTCTCATAAGATACAATTTCATCATTTTTTTGTTTTTGCATTGTTTCAACCCTAGAATTATTGATATCATCAATGGTGTATCCAACTTCATCTAACCAAGCAATATCAATATTATCAAAACTTGGATTTGAACACATACCTGGATGGATTGTGTGAATAGGTGCATTTTCCATATCATTGGGAGGTGGATTTGAAGACATACCCGAAGTTGTTTGCATAGGTACTAGTTCCACATCATTCAAAGTTGAAGTTGAAGGCATAGTTGGGTTTGTTTCCATAATTGCAATTTCTTCCATATTCACCATCTCCACATTTGCATCATCTACATCCATTTCATCATTCATGGCTTCCTCTTCAACATTCTTGGAACTAGATGCTTTCAAAATTTTCATTTGATGAATCCTTTTTCTTCTATCCCTTTGTCTTTTTGCCTCCATATCTCTATTTGCTTGAATTTCTTCAAGTGTCATTAACTTTCTACATTTTTTTCTGTGTCTTTGCTTATCACCTATGGTTACCAAACCCTCTTTGATGACAAAAAAAAATGATTCAAATACAACCTATTTTCAAATTGCTATCTCCTTCAAATATTCAAATAAAACTATGTAGTATGAAGATCCTTTTTTCTTTAAACTATGAAGTACAAAAACATCATGAATGCATCCAAAAATTGTCTTTTTCCAAATCTTCTTGTAAAAAGTTCTTGTACTTTATTCCACTTCAGAAAATTCAATCTGCACTTTGTCTCTTCCAATAATTTGAATAGAATATTCCCTGCAGAAGACAAATTTGCAATAAAAAATGTAGAAAATGGCGCTTTTGGTCCGACGCTGTAGAAAAGAAATGTTGTAGAAAAAACGTGTATTATCAGTATTTACCAAATTAGGAAAAAATGACTATATCAGAAATGCGTACATGTTATGAAATGCATACGTGTTTTTTTTTGGGAATGCGTATGCATTATATAACACATACACGTTACCTTTACCCAACGGGTAATTAGATATCGCGTATTCGTTATGAAACACATACGCGTTTTGTTTAAATAATGCATACTCATTTTATTAACGCGTACGCGTTATTTAAAAATTGAATTCCCAACCCATACGTAGCCTTGGTTTTAGGCTTGGGAAAGGCTTGGCAATCTGAGCCTTAGCCTTTGACCTGCAACTAAAAAACTAAGGCAAATTGAAGAAGAATGTCCAACTTTGGCAATATGGCTAATGGACTTTTTTTCTGAATCAATCTATAAAATTAAAACGCATTAGAGAACACAATGTATGCTTTCCAAATATATAATTTTTATTAATATTGGATTATGTTTGCTATTTTTTAATTAATTTCTAAGCAAACTAGTCCTTAAACTTGAAATATCAGACTTTTTTTTAATTTTTTAATAATTTTTTTTGGTTAAGTTTCTTGCAAAAAAAATTATATGGCATCAAACTTCAGACAATTCTCTACACAATAAAAAAAATTCAAAAAATGTTTAGTTTAGGTCCAATTATGATGTTCGTACATGTTGATTTTTAAAAACATCAATTAAGGCCAATAAAAAATTAATAAAAAAAAAATATTCAACAAAAAATTACAAAAAAAAATTCACATCAATCTTCATGTTGTTAGCTCTTGTTTCCCAAAAGAAATTAGAAAAATACTTTTATTTGGGTCAAAAAGTGGTGTTCGAACTCATGCTTGGTATGGTTAAAAAATAGAGACTTTTAAAAAGTGGTTTTATAAATCCCTATCAAAATTTAATTTTTATAATCTAGGTATTTGAATAATTTACATATTTGGAAACTAGACTCAAAATACTAAATTTCATATTAGTAACTTTTTTTAAGATTTATTGTGTAAGTGCCTTAAATTTTCAGTCCAAGTGTGACAAATTCTGAAAAACAACAAAAACACTTCCACTTTTTGAGCTATTTGTGTACCCAACTTCTTGCATCAACCCTGAAGAACTACTGAAACATGTAGAAGTTGTAAACTCTATCGAAGATAAACTAGTTTTTGCTAGAATCAATGAATCTCCAAGAGGTGTAGATCAAGATAAGAGATACAAAACACTACATGACTTAACATATGAACACTACTCAATCAATGTACACAAAATCAGCCAAACTCTTTGAAGTCAAAAATACATATAATATTGTGTTTAGGAGTATTAGAATCTTAAAAAATATGATCCATTAAAATAATCCTTCATACGAGAGATCAAGATAGAGAGTTCATGCGACCTCCCAAAAAGAAAATTCAACCACTAGTTCATTGAAAGAAGCATTAGCATAACACATCATAGTGCCCCCTTAATGCTAAGAGAAATAAGTAGACCAACTAAAATCAAAAGTGTGTAACGAATGTAGAGATGTATAAGAAACCAAGAAAGGGTGTGCTCCAAGGCACACACACATGAGAATCGTGAAGATCCATTGTTGTGATGGTACAAACCCCATTACACTTTATAATTTTGTGTAAGTACAAATTCCCAAATTCTTTCCATGTGGAACACACATTCAATTTTTTGGTACTTTATATGAGTGCATTTACAAGCATTTTTGTTCTTACAATTTCTTCAAGTTTATTGTTATGAGGTGGATTAAGAAGATATAGATTAAGTTATGTCTTGAAAACCTCACTACAAAACAAAAAGCAAAAAATTAAAACCCCCCTTCAAGGAATGACCCCTTTGCCAAATTCATCATGAAAGAAGAAAATGACTCCTCTTTCACAAATTTTTAACTCAGGAAAAGAAAATTTCATCTCTTCCTATAAATACATTCCCTTTGTCAAATTCGTTGGAAAGAAAAAAGACTCCTCTTTCACAAATTTTTGACTAATAAAAAAAAAAAAACCTCCCCTTTACAAATTATGACAAAAAAAAACTATCCACTTCTTTGTAAGCATTAAAATGAACCAAGTAGTTAAACCTGAACCACTAACACTTAGGGATAAACAATAACAGTTATAATGAATACTAATATTTAAGCCAAGTTAAAAAAAGGATAAAGCAGTACCCAGCCAACAAAAAATATCACCTATAATCTCTCGTGGACAAACCGTGGGCCAACACTTCTAGATAGAGAGAGCGGTCGGATGTGGCATGTGTAGTATACCAAATTATGGGGAGTCACTCAATGATTAAGTCAAAGGTGGGCATGTCATGCTGGAGTTTTGATGAGCAGAGAGAGAATGGACTGAATCAATGGGCAAATGAGCGGGCATTTGGAGATATTTGGAGCATATAATCTGCGTGGATCTGGAGGCATTCTTTCTTCTAGTATACACGTCTCTCATGCATCTAGCATAGAGTAAACAAGGTAAGAAGAAAAGGGATAAGAAAATATCTTCTAGAGAAGTAGTAGTCCTCGATAAGAAATCATCCTTACTCTCAATACCACCAAATTGGTCGCCATTATTTACCACAAGAAAAACCAAAAGTGCAGCAATACCCAAGACTAAAGAATGCCTAATGAGCCACGATGTTACCTATGAGCTGCAATGTGAAACCAATAGCTGTGGCGAGCTGACTGGACAGTCGTAAGCTTACTCCAAATGACTGTCTATGGTGTTGTGGTGTCACAAACTCTTTCTAAAATTACAGCATAGGTCATGATGGCACAGTGGCACCCAAATGGTTGCGGGTTTCTTCTCGCCTCCGAAGGAATCCATACTAGTCAACAATGACCAAACTAAAGCCATGCAGGCCTTATAAAAATTTGTTCCTAATGCAAATCGCACTAGTCCTGGTGCATACTATTGAACACATGAAGCAAATAAACAATTGAGAGGAGATCACCTTATTTAATATGGTAGAAAAACTTTCTACCACTGAACATCACCAAACAAAGCAGTCAGATCAACATAAATATTTAAGATAGAAACTTCCTCACCACCATTGATTGTAGACCATGTGCATTAGTAACATGTGTTTTAAATGTAATCCCAGCTTCCAGTGAATTCTAAGACCTCTATTTATAGAGGCATATGTAATTGTTTTTGTAAGGGAAAAAAGAGGAAAAAAAGTTTTGTCTATTGTGCAGCAGCTGAAAGCTTTTGGAATCTTCTGTTATAGATGTGTATGTGTGCAATCGGTATCCTCTACATCCTCTATTTTTGTTGTGTGCTCTATTATTTATATTCTTTTGCAGATTTATATTATTGTTGATAATAGATCAAAAGCATTCTCAACTATATGCCTTTCACGACAATAGATATTAGAGCTAGGCTATTGGAAGGTTTGGTGTGTAGGGCTTCATTGAGTAGGCATGGAGACAACGACAATGAGCGATATGGGGAAGTTAAATGGGGCTAATTTTTCCCTATGGAAATCCCAAATGGAGGATATACTGATTTTGAAGGATCAATATTTTCCAATTGAGGGAATATCAAAGAAACCCACAATGATGGCGGATGAAGATTGGAAAAAGTTGGATAGAAAGGCAATTGCAACCATTCGTCAATATCTAGCTTAAAATATGTATCTTACTGTTGCCAGAGAGAAGACAACAACAAAACTTTTGAAAAAGCTTCATGATCTATATGAGAAGAACACATCAAATAAGGTGTTCTTAATGAAGAGGCTATATAATCTTAAGATGAAGGAGGGTGCTTCAGTTGTAGAACATTTAAATGAATTTAGTATCATTACTAGTTAGCTTGCCTCAGTTAAAATTGTTTTGGATGATGAAATTAGAGCTATTCTACTAATTTGTTCTATGCTAGACAACTAGGAAAAATTCATTATCGCTATGAGCACTTCAATGCCTACAGGAAACTTGAAGTTTGACGATGTTAGTAGCAACGTAATGAATGAGGAGCTATGAAAAAAGTCAATTGCGGAAAACAAGGGAGGAGACGCTCTAGCCCTAGCTAATCATGGTAGGAGGATTGATCGAGGCCATCAAGGATGCTTAAGATCGAGATGCTAATCCAAATCAAAAAGGGGTGAGATTACTTGTTATCATTGTGGAAAGCTGAGGCACATGAAGAGAGAGTGTCGAATCTGGAAGGGAAGCCAAAAAGATCAAAATTAGAAGCCAACTAGCACAAATGAAGGTGAGACCATTGCTATAGCTATTGATGGAGATGTTCTACTTATTTTTTTAGTAGAATATGTATGCTTGAATACCTCTAGTAGTAGATTTGATTGGATCCTAGAGTTTGGGGCATCTCACCATGTAACTCCATGCAAAGAGAATTTTGTTGCATATAATCCTAGTGATTATAGTAGAGTGCATTTGGGAAATAATCATTTTTGCAGCATTGTTGGAGTGGGAGATGTCAAGATCAAGATGAAGGACAAGATATCCTACTGAAAGAGGTTAGGAATGTACTAGAAATGCACATGAGCCTAATATTTGTGGGGCGATTGGATGATGAAGGCTATTTCATAAGCTTTGAAAAAGGTGGCTGGAAAATCAACAAAGGGGCATTAAAGGAACCAATACTAGGACTTTGTATACATTGAAGACAATGATAGAAAGATTAGATACAACTGTTAATCCTCATGGGTAAAAATTTTCTACTAGGTTTGAAATCTTATAATCTAGATCTAGAAGTTGTGAGCATTGTATTTATGGTAGGAAATGAAGAGTGTCATTTCTTAGAGGTGGTCATGAAAAGAAGAAAAAATTGTTAGAATTGATACACTTAGATGTATTTGTGCTTGTTAATATTAAATCATTAGGAGAAGCATCATACTTTGTAACATTCATAGATGATGCATCTAGAAAGGTTTGGGCCTACCCTATGAAAAGAAAAGATGACGTACTTGAGATACTTCAAAAGTTCCATGCTACTATTCAAAGAGAAAATAAAAAATTGCTCAAGTGCTTGAGAATAGATAATGGTGGAGAATACTGCTCAAATGCATTCAAGGAATATTGTAACAGGTTTGGAATTAAGCATGAGAAGACTGTCCTTGGTACTCCTCAACAAAATGGTGTTGTAGAAAGGATGAATCACACTATCATGGAGAAGGTGAGGAGTATGTTGTCAAATTCCAGTTTAGAAAATAATTTTTAGGTAGAAGTAGTGAGGAAAGCTTGTTATCTCATAAATCGATCTCCTACTACAGCCTTGGATAGCAACATTCTTAAAGAAGTTTGGACTGGTAAGAAGGTGAATTATTTTCACTTGAAAATCTTTGGATGTGAAGCATTTGTGCATATTCCCAAAGAGAATAGAACTCAGCTAGATGATAAATCTATGAAATGCATTTTCTTGGGATATGTAGACGGTGAATTTGGTTATCATTTATGGGATCCAATTAAACATAAGATTATTTGAAGAAGGGATGTTATATTTAATGAGTTAGAGATGTTTAAGAGGACTACAAGTAATTTGGAGGTTAAGAAAATTGTTGACATGTTTGATGAGCAACAAGAAAGTATCCCACCAATGCAAGAAAATGGGCAATGAGATCAAGAGTATGATGAACAACAAGAGGAGAATGAGGATCAACAATAAGAAGAAACTGTGTAGGATCCCTTACAAGAGATTCAACTTGAAAACACAACACCACAGTTGGTTCACATATCAACTAGGCCTCATAAGCCTTCACAAAGGTATACACCCTCAGACTATATTCTATTAACTGATGAAGGTGAAACTGATGGTTTTCAAGAAGCTTGTAAAGATGAGCATAGCAAAGAATGGAAGAAAATGATGGACGAAGAAATGAACTCCTTGCTGGAAAATAGAACTTGGGAGTTGGTAAAGCTTCTAGAAGGAAGAAAAGCCTTGCAAAACAAATGGGTGTACAAGATCAAGCATGTGGGTGATGAGAAGAAGGAAAGATACAAAGAAAGGCTAGCAGTGAAGGGATTTGCTTAGAAAGAAGGTATTGACTTTATTGAAATATTTCCACTTGTTGTTAAAATGTCATCCATGATTAGAGTTACTCTTGGTCTTACTGCTACTTTAGACTTGGAGTGTGAACAATTAGATGTAAATAAAACCTTCCTTCATGGAGATTTGGAAGAGGAGATTTACATGGAGCAGCCAAAAGGATTCAAAATAAAAGGTAAAGAGAACTTGGTTTGCAAGTTTAAAAAGAGCCTCTATGGATTGAAACAGACACCTCGCCGGTGGTATAAGAAATTTGATTCATTTATGTAGGAGCATGATTTTAATAGACTAGAGGTTGATCATTGTTTTTACATCAAGAGATATGATCAGGGAAATTTCATTATATTACTGTTATATGTGGATGATATGTTAGTTGTTTGACATGATAAGAATATGATTAATAGGTTAAAGAAGGATTTGGGTCCAACAAAATAAATATTAGGCATGAAGATCATTCATGATAGAAAGGAGAAAAAATTGTGGTTGTCACAAGAAAAATATATTGAAAAGGTGCTAGATAGATTTAATATGAATGATGCCAAGCCAATTGGTACACCTCATGCTGGACTCATTTTAAATTGAGTGTCAATTTATGCCCTTGTGATGAAAAGGAGAAGGAGGAAATGAAAAAGATTCCTTATGCTTTAGCAGTTGGTAGCTTGATGTATGCCATGGTATCCACTCATTCGGATATTGCACATTCAGTAGGAGTAGTGAGCAGGTTCCTTGCAAATCTGGGCAAACAACATTGGCAATTAGTAAAGTGGATTTTTAGTTATCTCAAGGGTACTAGTCATTACTATTTATGTTTTTGAAATAATGATATGGTGCTTGAAGGATTTATAGATGCAGATATGGTTGGAGACCTGGACACTAGAAAATCCACCACTAGTTATTTGTATACATTTGCAAGTACTATGATATCTTGGGTATCTAGACTACAATGAATAGTAGCTCTCTCCACAATAGAGGAAGAATATATAGCTATGAAAAAATCTTGCAAAGAGATGTTGTCAATGCGGTGATTCCTAGGAGAGCTAGGAGTAAAACAGGAAAAGTGTGTGCTATATTGTGACAGTGAGAGCGACATTCACTTGGCAAAAAACCCAACTTTTCACTCACGAACCAAACATATTGACCTGAGGTATCATTGGATTCGACATGTGTTGGAGGAAAGATAGTTATCCTTGGAAAAGAATCATGTTGATATGCTCACAAATTTTTTTCCAAGAGAAAAGCATGAGCTATGTAGAGACATAATAGGCCTACGGGTGACTTGATGATTACAGCTTATTTAGAACCCTTCATTTGCTTCAAGTGGGAGAATGTTGAACACATGAAGAAAATAAATAGTTGAAAGGAGATAACCTTATTTAATATGGAAGTTTCTACCACTGAACATAACCAAACAAAGTGGTCAGGTCAATTTAAATATTTAAGATAGAAACTTCCTCACCGCCACCAACCTGCAGACCATGATGTGCGTTAGTAAAATGTGTTTTAAATGTAATTCAGAATTCTAGAGAATTCTAAGACCTCTATTTATAGAGGCATCGGTAATTGCTTTTGTAAGAAAAAAAGAGGAAAAAACTCTTTGTCTATTGTGTAGCAGTTGAAAGCTTTTGGGCTCTTTAGTTATATATGTGTATGTGTGCAATTGGTATCCTCTGTATCCTCTATTTTTGTTGTGTGCTTTGTTTGTTCTATTCTTTTGCAAATTTCTATTATTGCTGATAATAGATCAAAAGCTTTCTCAACTATATTCCTTTCCCAACACATACTACATGCACCTTTATGAAATCCATGGTCTATAGATATCGATTGAAGGATGGCTTTATGAGCTCACAAACTATAAATTTCATGATGGGTGTAGCCAGAAAATTCCACGCCCAATGGTCAAAGCCCACGGGCTCTTACAAAATCACAAGTTTTTGGAGATGTAACACTCAACTCAAATGAAAAAATCTGCTATGCATTAGCCAAACAAGGCCACCAAATATCATGCTTCCTAGAGATGCAAATGAAATTGGCCTTCCTTCGTGAGTTTGTACTCTCGTTGCAACTTCTAGGCATGGTGTCTTTAACTAGCATCCCAATGTTACAGCTATGCCTTTGTCTTCCAATGGGATGGAAATTCAAACACCACAAATTAAGTGCTACACAATAGAAAGAAAATATGCCTGGGCAAAGACAAAATCACACCGCATAGTCACAAATTCAATGTCAATCTTAGGATCACTACGAGTGTGCAAACGAACAACTTATTTCACCAAGTCATCAACCTTGATACCATGTGTTGACTGATCTTTTTCTAGTAAGGAAGAGACAAATAAATAAATAAAAATAGAGAGCTACATACTATTGCTACAACAAAAGAGTCTTTATTTTTTGATGATAAAAGGATTACAAATGCCTCATATTTATGGAGGTCTTCCAAGAATTTGATAATAAGAAAATCTAAAAATAGTTTCTTTAAAACTATTTTAACAACAAATCTAAATAAATAAAAAATTAAACTTATCTCCTTCGCCATGGGTGTTTATTCTAAGAAAAAACCAAAAAATTTGTTGTTTTATTGCTACTTTTTTTCTCCACTGCCTACATAAGGATTGGGAGAAATTATTCATTTATTCTAACACTCCCCCCTAATTTCTACCATTAACAATTTCACCATTTACAATGCCCAAATTTTCTCTTAATTGCTCAAAAATCTCCTTTGCTAACGCCTTGGTAAATATATCTACTAATTGATCTTCAAATCTGCAAAATTTCAATTGAATTTCACCATCATTCACCAACTCTTTGAGAAAGTGATATCTTGTATCAATATTCTTTCTCCTCTTGTGAAAGACATGATTCTTTGACAAAGTGATTGCTAATTTTTTGTCACAAAGTATTGGAGTTGGCTCCTCCTGTGCTTGCAACAAATCTATCAAAATTTTCCTCATCCAAACTGCTTGACATGATGTTGAGGTGGTTGCTACATATTCTACTTCGGCTGATGAAATAATCACTATGGGTTGCTTCTTTGATTCCCATGAGATTTCACTTGTTCCAAAATGAAATATATATACAAAATTACTCTTCCTATCATCAACGCTACCAACAAAATCACTGTCAGTATAACCAACTGAACCAAAATCATTAGATGTGGAATACAAGATTCCATATCCTATTATTCTTGCCACATATTTTAATATCAGGCTCTTCCCAACATGCCAATGTGAGTCTTTTGGCGACTCCATGAATCTTGAGATCAAACTAACCCATACATGATATCCAGTCTTGTAGCTGCAAGATACATTAAACTTCCAATTAGTCTTTTGAAAAT
>VDFB02168118.1:31631903-31750370 GCA_007258455.2 Sequoia sempervirens | reverse complement strand
TAATAATAATTTTTTACATAAAATATTTTTGGTCTTTACTTGTAATGTTACTTTGTGGTTTCAGATCCCTGTAAAACCCGTTTATCCCCTTTTATCAAAAACATAATCTCCCCCATTTAATACTATTCAATAGTAAAACCTTGTGCGCTATGAGATCTCAAACATTGTGATTCTAATATATCAGATTTGGTTTTATCAACAATAATTCTATAACTTTTAGTCAACATTAGTTTTCGAGTAACATGATTTCTGTAGATGTAGACCAAACTCCTACTCAACCGAATGTGAGTAGAATTTATCAGTACAAGAAGAAGTTTTCAAACAAATTATTACCCAACAACTCTAAAATCAATTTATGTATTATAAATATTGAGCCAATTGATCCATTTTTGGTTTATTTAGTAATTAATTGAAAATAAAAAAAAATATAATGTATTCTCATTTTTAATTAATAAATATGATAAAAGGTACATTTAGATATCTAAATAGACAGTAGGTATTTAATTATTCCACTACTCTCAAATTTATAAATATTATAAATAATGAAAACCTACTCGTTTTTAATTAATAAATAGAATCAAAGGTACATTCTGATGTCTAAATAAACAGTAGGCATTTAATTATTCAGCTACTCTAATTTGAATAAATATTATAAATAAAGAAAACCTACGTCTCTTAGTTCTGTTTTAGAGCATTTTCAAATTAGAGATATGGAGTACAGGAGAAGCACTAATGCAATCCAGTATTTGAAAATTATTTCATTGTTTTCAGTTGTCCTCATGGTTGGCAGTTCGGATTTAATTTACCCAAAAGATAATTGCTATAGTTCAATATACCAGTTTGGAGACTCATTAGCTGATACAGGGAACCTACTTATCTCTGGTCCTGGTGTACTCAATGCAATCACAGACCTTCCTTATGGACAGACCTATTTTAACAAGTCCACAGGCCGTTGCTCTAATGGCAGACTTGTTATTGATTTTATTGGTATGTTTCAAATGCTAACATCAGTCCCTTATGTGATCTTTTTGATGGGTTTGTCTCTCCTAAAAATAATATTTTGTTAGATTGTTCAGGTTAAGAGTTTCATTAACAGAGAGAGAGAGGATAATATTGAGGCTGTAATTATATTTCTATGATATTGATATTACTGTGTTGTTTTGTATGGTTAGCCGAAGCATTTGGACTGTCATATTTGCCTCCATATTTAAGCAGACTTGCAGACTACAGTTCTGGTGTGAAATTTGCTGTTGCTGGTGCCACAGCCTTGGATGCTTCTTTTTTTGAAAAGAGGCAAATACCCATCATTACAAATTTGAGCCTGAACACTGAGATCCAGTGGTTCAAGGATTTTAAGATGTATTGTTCTGGCACAGAAGGTTAGTTGGTATTTTATTGTAGTGAATATGTAAAATAGTAAATAACTGTCTTAATTTTATAGTTATGATATTTAAGAATAATTAAATAATATTAATTTATTATTAATATTTTATTATGTTGATCATGCTAGATTGTGAGGAGAATTTTGAAAATTCATTATTTATTTTGGGAGAGATTGGTGGAAATGATTTGAATTACCCTTTTGGTCTGGGGATGTCCATAAAGGAAGTCAAAGCTTTTGTACCTTTGACCATCCAAAATATTAGGACAGCCCTTGAGGTTGGTTGGTTATATTACTGGTTTCTAAATATTTGTTTAGAATTTCTATTAATTTAGTTTGATGATTTACGTAAGTGTAATATATCTTTGATGTTGGTTAGGTATTAATTCAAGAAAATGCAAAGAAGTTTCTGGTTCCAGGCAATTTACCTTTTGGATGTTCAGCATTCTATTTAGCAACGCATCCAAGTGATGTTCCATCTGATTTTGATGATATTGGGTGTCTGGTCAAGTTAAACAAATTTTCTGAGTAATAACCATCTTTTGAGAATGATGCTACAAGATGTGCAGAGAGATCATCCAGATGTCTCAATTGTATATGCAGATTATTACTCAGCTGCAATGAGAATTTTAAGAAACCCTAAGAAATATGGTAAGCCATATTTTTGCATGCTATTTGTTGTTTCCTGAAAATGTTTCTGAACCATATCTATTGTCTGGAATATAATTGACAGTACTGGATTTTGATGTTGCAGGATTGCAGAAAAATATTTTGAGGGTATGTTGTGGAAATGGTGGAAAGTATAATTACTCACCAACTTCCAGCTGTAATGTGAATTCTACCTTGTGTCCTAACCCTATTCAGTATCTTAGCTGGGATGGTATTCATCTTACAGAGACTGTTTACAGAGCCATAACTCGCATGTTGATTAATGGCAAGTTCACAACTCCACCATTAAATTTGGTAAACAAGAATTGTAAAAGTCCAAAAAGAATCTAGATTTCTGTGATCCATTAAATTCAAACAGTAGAAATGATCATTGCTATATGAAATGGATGGTTATAGCCTCACACCTCTTGTTAAGACTATCCTAGCCTGTTAAATATTGTATCCGTTCTTACAATTTTAGAATAAGAAAAACCTAATCAGATCCTCTGAGCTTTTTATATCATTGTGTTCATCGCTATTTAATGAGTTTGTGCTCGTTTCAGATTATATGTTTGATGCATGGAATGAGTTTGATGGTCTTATCACTTTGGAGATAAACGCTTAATCCTACAGTAAAATGAAAATAAAAATCTGAACCTCATCCTGGAACCTGTAACCCACTGCACGTGGCTCTTGTCTTACGTAATCAAAGTCCAAATTTTTAAAAGCTTAATTTTAAGCTAGGTGAAGGTGTGAGAAAGATACCATGTTTACTTTGTCTCTATTATTTATAATTCTAAACTATAAATCTAATCTTTTAGATTATCACAGATAAATTAAATATATTTATATAAATAAATATATTTAAATTAATTAAAAGTTTTGGGAGTTAATAATTGAAATATGTTTGAAAATTTAATATAAAAAATAGGAATGTTTAATTTGTCAAGCATAAAGTATACAATAGAATATAGATATTGATCTAACATTTTAAGCAGAATTTCAGATATAGATAATAAATGCAATTATAATATTTTATATTATTGTTGTTTATATATAATAGATATTGAACAATCATCTTAAAGATGAATTAAATGGTCATTTAATGTTATATAGGTATGTATGAATTTATACTTTGGGATAGATTTTGATGTTATTTAAGATTTGGATTTTACTTTTTCATTTTTAAAATCATTGAATTATTTGAAACAAGTCTCCATTCATTATATCAAAAAAATTTAATGATTGTGTTGGGTGCGTTTGGTGTGAGATGCAGGGTTAAAAGGATAAATAAGAGGGCCAACTACAAAAATTAAATAATTTTTTATGCCTTTAATTGGAAGAGTAGTAAAGACTAAGAATATTAGGTGCTATTTCAATCTAAAGGTTTGACATCAATCATGCAAAGAATAAACCATACCAAAAATCATAGAATAAAAAAGATGTTTGCAAGGTGTGAAAAACTATATGAATTTTTTTAATTATTAAGGTTGGGTGAAAGAATAACTACAATGTACTCAATAGAATCCATAGTTCAAAAAAAACTTAGGAAAGAAACCTTATGAGAGTGGTCTAGATAAGTTCAAAATTTTCTAATTTCTAGTTATTTGTGATATGATATTTATCATGAAAATCAGCAACCTACTAAAATTTTAGATGCAAAGCTAATATCAATTTGAAAATGTCATAGGGGAATATGGGTATCAGTTAGAAAGAATAATAAGAGTGGTTAGAGTATAAAGCACTAAAAACTCATGAAAGATTGATCATATAAATGATACTCTATTGAAATTGAATGAATACTTTAAAGATTCAAATTAAAAAACATGATATAAAAATAAAACACAATTGAATCAAAAGAAACATGCAAACCTATAATCACATTAGTGGATTATGCTCCAAATGTATGTAGATTGCTCTTTTGCACATAACCCATGATTGCAAAAGCTAAGATTGAAGATGTAATGATCTCGATTCACATGGTATTCATAAATGATTAAAATTATGAATGATTTTGATAAGGAAATGAGTTGTTTTATAGATTTGCAAATATTTTATCAACGACCAAGATTGAAGATGAAGATAGATGAATGAGAGAAAATCAAGGAGATGAAGGGAGATCAATGGTGAAGGATGAATAAGAGCTCAAAATATCCCTATTTTCATGGAAAATGAGTTGAAAATGTTTTGAAGAGAAAATATCTATTCAAATTTGAATTTGAATTATTGATATTTTTGAGGGAATATGCCACTTAGATATTTTGGAGGGAATAATATATTTGGAAAAGGGAATATCTCATTTTGTAAAAAAATATGATTTGTGCAAGTTGGAGGAAAATTAGGAATTAAATAATTAAGAAAATTATTTAATTGTGTAAATGAGAGAAAATTAGGATTTTTAATTAAATAATTGAAAATTGTTTAATCATGATGGAAAGTGGAAAAAATAATTTAAAATTATTTAATTAAGAGAAAATAGTGAGAAAATGATGAATTAATCAAATAATGTAAATTATTCAATTAATAAAGGAAAATAATAAATTTAATCAAATAATTGCAAATTATTTAATTGAAATAAGGTATTAGGAAATAATGAAGAAAAATGATGTTAAAAGGAAAATTAGGAATGTGTGATACATTCAGACAATTTTTTGTATACATTCTTCCCCTCTTTGAGACAATGTACCTATTACATTGTTTCAAAGACCTGATGTTGCTTGGAAATTTTTTAAAAAATTTACTTGATGCCCAATAGTGCCCCAATGAATGAAGGAAGGATTGTAGGATTCCCCCTCAAGAGATTGGTCGAAAAAAATAATTTTGGTGTCAGGTTCACGAGATGATAACAAGACTAGTTCTATACAGAAGGGGACAAAAAAATAGGGCCTAAGGGTCTTAGAAACTAGTCAAGATGGATAGCCAAGGTTGAAAAATTACTTAGAGGGAAAAAACCAAGGGTTTGGAGGGCATATGTATGCATTTGGGTTCATTTCAACCTCATTTGTAGGCTTTGAGTTTAAATATTATAGAGCTTTGAGCACTTTTTCCCTCCAGACATCTTTACAAGATGGCACTTGTACCTCGTGCTACACACCACACAGATCATATCCCACAAAATTATACCTAAATTTTTCACTTTTGCATGTATAGTTTTAGGATTAGTAATTGCTATCCAAAGGTAGGAAAATAAATGCATCAATTTAGGATTGACACAATTGAAACCAGACATGATTCATTTTCTTTGTGAAGTGACACGTTTGTGTTGGAGTTACAAAATTGATAAATCATGTCGCTTTTGGAAACCTAGGTCACATTTGATTATTACAAAGTGATGCATTTGTGAAAATGCTCACATTTTAAAATGGAAAGTGGTGTGTTTGTATAAAAGGTTTCTTTTTCTTTATGGATTGAAAAACTTAGGTTTCTTTATCAAAAACTTGACAAATTGACATTGTGGGAATTATGCACCTATAGGTGGTACTACATCCTATTCTATCTTGAGAGCGAAGATCGAGGATGCTAGATTTGATGGCTCTCTTGGGTGAGGTGGACATAGATTTCCTATCATTAGGAGGGATTTAAATTATATTAGGTACATGCTTGAGATTTAGATGCACTGAGCAATGATGGTCGCTATCATTAAGTGATGGCATTCAAAGACTTTGACCTTCAGATTCCCCATTAGAGAAGCCACCATCACTTTGGGGTATATTTGATGCATTTTAAGGATTCCTATTGAGGGTCTCCTTGTAGTATATGACCTATATAGAGGTACAAAGTCATTGGAGAGACTACTAGTAGATGATGGCCTTGAGATTGACCATGGGTAGATCAACTTGAGTCCTTGCATTGGTCCAGTTGATGATATTATCTTAGTATTAGTAGAGTTGATCAGTTGTCAGCTCATGCTAGATTCATGGGCCAAAAGTTTTTCTATTGGATAAGTATTCTCCTTTAAGAGTACAATTTAGGATGGCACCATGTTTTTCTGGGAACCTTGTCTCCTTACGTACCTTTATCATGATATACACCAAGTTGTTTATAGAGTAACTACCACTCTATCTACAGGAATGAAACTACTTCATATTTGGGCTTGGGAGCATATATCAGTGACTCGGCCTATTGGAGAGGCACATAGTGCAATAGGTGATACCTATGTTTACCTCTACAATACTATGTTGACACAACAAAAGATGGGAGATTTTCACTTTTGAAGAGGGATTTTCAATTATATGGATTAGTTTGTATAGAGACCTTGGCTACAATGTGAGGTGTGGACCGATGACCATCTCCACAAGTAGCATACTACCACTAGACATGATGGCTTATTGGGTGGACTACACAAATATTAGAGAGACATTTACCAAACAAATTATGTTGATAGTTTGGGGAGATGCGGTATGTTCCTACAAATGAATATCACATTGTCTATGCTAGGACTACTAAGGAGATAGTTGAGTGGGGTCCCATGGTGGCACCATAGGTTGTAGTTACAAAGTTCAAAAAAAAATCTCCATTTGTGTGGGTTTAGGAAAATTTCCTTGAGCTTTTGAGCACCACGTTGAATTATGATGTGCATGATGGGTCATGAGAAGACCTTTGTGATTCAATCATCCCAATGGTGCACTTGGAGTAGTATGGGTTCAAAGGTGGAGGGAGGTACATCTTGGGAGAGCCTGATGCTAGAGATAGAGAGTCAAGACAAATGTGAAGGTAGATAAAGGAGATTATGAAGATGGAGGAGACTTTGATAAATAGTAGTAGGCAATACCTATTGTTTCCCCTTGAGTAGAGGAGGTTAGGATAGATTACAGAGGATAATAGGACTAGGATGTACAAATGGTACTCAATTTATCTAAGAGAGGCCATGCTCATCAAGAGTGAGATTGATACCACATAGAGAAGGATAGCTGGGCCACATAGATGACTTAGAGGACCTTAGACAGAAACTAGGCTACAACTTATAGGGATTAGTGCACAATAGAGAGAGATGCTCAGATCACCCACTGCCATCAGGCGGAGGCACAAATATCTTAGGTAATAGCTCAAAGAGATGTTGTGATATCTTGGAGGATGTAGATGGAGGTTGGATAGTGTCCTATGATACCTATTGCCTAGCAAATATAGGAGGTCTAATTATTGGGAAGGGAGGTGATATATTATTATACCCTATATCAAGTGGTTATGCCAACAAGATAGAGGCCCATCCTAGGTTTTCTATGAGGAGTGGCACCTATCAAAAAGAGAACTCCCCCTAGTTTATCTATGACACCCAAAAAACCTACAATATTTACCTTACTAAATAGATTAAGCATAACCTATCAAAAAGAGAACACCCCCAAATTGATCCATGGAAACTAAAAAACCGACAATATTTGTCTAATTGAATTGATGAAGCAAAACCTATGAAAAAGAGAACACCACCAAATTTATCCATGGCTGCTGAAAAAACTAAAATTTTACTTGAATTAATTGATGAAGCAAAAACTATGAAAAAGAGAACACCCCCAAATTTATATATGGCTCCCAAAAAACCAAAAAATATGTATTTAACTAAATTGATGAAGTCAAAACTATCAAAAAGATAATGCCCCTAAATTTATCTATGACATCAAAGAAACCTATAATATTTATGACTGAAATGATGAAGTGAAACATAAGAAAAATAGAAAACACACAAATTTATATATGGCACTGAAAAAAGCTACAATATTTACCTGATTGAATTGATGAAGAAGAAACTATGAAAAAGAGAGCACCCCCAAATCTGTTTATGACACCAATAAAACCAACAATATTTATCAGAATTTTTTTTTCAAGAAAAACCCATGAAAAAGAGAACACACCAAAATTTATCTAGGGAAACAAGAAACCCAACAAAATTTATCTAACTGAATTAATGAAGTGGAATCTATGAAAAAGAGAACACCCAAAATTTATGTATGGCATCAAAAAAATGACAATATTTATCTAA
This sequence comes from Sequoia sempervirens, assembly GCA_007258455.2. NCBI lineage: Eukaryota > Viridiplantae > Streptophyta > Pinopsida > Cupressales > Cupressaceae > Sequoia > Sequoia sempervirens. Next base: position 31,742,367 of record VDFB02168118.1, on the reverse strand, counting down.
ATCAATTGAAAAATGTAAACCCCTTATATAAGCAAGATTGATGGTTGAAAAAAATATTAATTTCTTGAAAAAAATACATCTAATGTGTTTATAAACATAGATTTTATAGTCTTCAAAAACACATATATGTTCTTAGAGAAGCACCCTCACCTTGTTATATGAGAAATTTTAAAAAAGACTAGAACAAAATCCTATAGCAAAGAAGAAAATGAAAAAGGAGATTGGTAAAGACTTAGTGAGGTTAAAACCTCACCTAGGTCAAATGGGTATTACTGAGTGATAGCCACTACTATCGCTCATTGTATATCAAGCCGTATAGGTGTGAATTTATACCCCTTATGCAAATTCCCCTTTTTTCCCTTCTTCACTTTAGAAAACCAAATTTGAAGGCTAAATTCCACATAATCCCACTACCTTCATTCCACCTAGTAGTTGTTTTGTGTGTCGGTAGAGGAATAATTGTCAGGGATACCTGTGCAGCACATAGATGTCTACGTGGTGCACTTACATCCCTAGTAGATTTCTATGTCTGGAGCCTACAGAGGCATTACACTTCCCATTGGAGGTTGGTTTGTAACGCCCCCTTCAACTAACCAACCCGAATATGGCCATTTTTTGCATTCTCTCCTTCAAATTCACTCCTTCTACATTCTTTTCATCTCTTTGCATCCTTTAGCACACTTTCCAAGCATTCTAGCATTCACTTTTAGCCTTTAAGCAATACTTTGCACTCCATAGTAGTAGCAACAACACTCTGTCAACTCCGTAGAGCAAGTGTGGAACAAACACCATTGCAGTAAGGCCTTTAGTCCTCTCATTTTCTCCTCTATTAGCTAGTGAGCTCTTGGTAGAGACCTGGTAAGCTTTCTACTCCTTTCCTCTATGATTGGTGGTTAGCACCCTACTATTTTTGTAGTGCTTTTGTGTTCTTTGATTTATTTCTTTCCTTATCATATATTTCTCCATTATCGCTATCTTGGTTGTCCGTGGAGGTGGAAACACCAAAATAGGGGTTTGACTGAGGCATGCCCCTATACAGCCACCCACCAATTTTCCTCTTTATTGTGTGTAGGTGGATGTGTTACTTGGAGCTAGCTAGCGAATGAGTACCTTTGTGAGATTATTCTTGCCACAATAGCTCTTGTGTATTTACTTTATCATATTCATTCATATCTTGCCTACTTCATAGTTTTGTTTCGGCCCTTTGGAAGTAATTAGCTAGGTCATTAGTCTATTTTCTTGTGTTTAACCTTGTTTCTTTAGTCCTATGGTCATACGGATGCCAAGGCACATAAGAAATGTCAGCGCACTGCGCTATCATCCCAGAACTGCACTTTCATCCTCAGGAAGAGAGCTTCCTAAGGCATAGTGTTGAACCCAAAAACTATCTCGCCTAGCTCCATTATCAGTTTTGGGTCTGCAGAGTGATCAAAGGACCCTATAGTCCTCATCATTCTTGTCCCGCATTTCCTAACACCCCTTTAAGCTGAGGTAAGTTAGGGAAGCCTTCCGCTCTTGGCTCTCCATGACATGGGGCCTTGAACGTGGTTGGTCCCCCTCTTACATTTTTGGTGAACTCGACATGAACCATTTTTGTTCCATTTTGTGATACTAAAATTTCTTTTCCTTGTATTCTAGGAGTGTTGTAGGTGCGAGTGTTGTGAGGCTTTCCCCTTACATCCTACTTGTGACCCCTAGTTGGCGTAGTTGGAAGGTTCTGAAGGTGTTGCATAACAAAACCTTAATTGGGTCACCGTCTTATCCTATAACCTTTAGGGACTCTATGAAAGTATCATTTAGTGTGTGCAATGGCCTCTTTCCTACATCAACCTATCCCCTCTACATAGCCTATGGACAGTGGTACTGGTATATCCTTCACTTCATAGGACCTGTCGATGGGTTTTAATAGGGAACCATCTCCTCTCTACATCCCTACATGAATCAATGGAATCATCATAGTAGGCATTCTCGTTGATTTGATGTCTCAAGTAAAAATTATAACTGAGGAGATCATGCTAACCAACCTCTTGCATAAAGATGGGTACAATGCACCTGTGAGCACCATCCGCATGCAAGACATAATTTTTGTGCCCCCTTTGGGTAGTATTATCCTGTCGATCTTGATTGGGACTAAATTCATGAAGCTTCTATTTGGAATTATCCCTAGGTATGAACTCTTTAGAGTGAAGACGGTTATCCCTTGGTTAGTAGCTATGAACGTCATACCCTTGGTCATGCATAAATGTTTAAAATTCATCCACAAGGTTTTGTGCATGTAATTCATGACACTAGTTATAAACCACTAGTTGCTCGTGGTAGCTACTCCTTCAATTACTCTTGGCCTGTGCCCATCGATCCTCTCTTGCCTAGGATGGAACTCCTACATCGAAAGTATCAGAATTATAAGAAAAGGTGCCTAAGGTTGAAAGTGAGATACCCTCCATCACCTTATGTTGTTTCACATAGGGCTTGCCTAAAATCTGACAGTGATGCCATCAAGGCACATAGGAAGGAAGGAGAGAAGTAGTCTTGAGATCCTCCTTCTTCCTCTTCCATTGTTTAGCCTGACACTTCCTCTCACTCCGTTGAGGCACCATTGGATTATGTTTTGTGTTTATGAGACAATCCTATGGTGCCCGCTTGGTGAAAGCCCAAGCATCCCACATTTGAGCTTCTTTTTTTTCCTATGGAGCCTAGGCTTGCTCGGTATAATAGAAAGAAACGTCCTAGTGGAGAGTCCTCTTTGTCTCGACCCCCATAGCCTCCTACCACTTCTGCTCCAAAAGTAGTGAATGGGAAGAGGCATGTTGCTAAGGCACTTGATTTGATTCCCCTCGTTGCTTCTCAGCCTGCTCCTCCTACTCTAGTTCAAGAGTTTGTTCCTCTGCTGGAAATAGCTATAGTGGACACTCCCATGGCTAAGTAAGGGCCTTTCATTCCCTCACAGCCTCTAGCCTCTAGTTCAAAGAGTCATAGAAACTGCCTTATGCGTGAGCGGAAGCACCAGTGAAAGGCTCTCATGGCTGAGTAGTCTGCCTTGCAAAGGAAGGAAGAGGAGATGATTACCCTTGTATCAGGGCCTATTTCCACATCCTCCTCTCTCCTCCCCTCTACTTCTGTTCAAACCAACTTTGTATCGCTTTCAACTTCTACTGCAAGTACGAATGCACTTGACCCTAAAAAATGCAGGTGTTCATCGCTCCTATGGTAGATCCGCCTCTATTGATGTTCCTTTTGGATGTCCATCCTTTCTTGAAGCCCATAGATATGATGAACACCTCAGTCATATCTACTATAGTTATTTCCTCCTCCTCTTCCTCCACACTTCTTACCTCATTTGTGGGGAGTTTTCCTCCTTTGATGAAGTAGAAGGTAGAAAGTGGTCCTTCCACTAACGAAGGATGTAAGAGGATCCCACCTTCTTTGAAAGGTGGTCCCATGCTGACTTGTTTTGTCCTAGTGATGGAACCAGTCCTAGATTCTCCTGAGTTCATCACCGCTCTCGAATCACTTAGTGAGCCTAGTGGCTAATCGTAGGCACAATATTCCCCATCTAATGAGGTAAAACATGGCACTCCTATGAAGTGCATGTTTAACTCTCTAGATGAGGTTTTAGCCTTGTCGGCAATCTTCATGAAATCTCTGACCTTAGCTCCATAGGAGCTCGATAGAGAGGACCTTGTGGGGCCCTATTCCTTATCCCTTGTTGTGGGAGGGTCAAATACTCCTCTTAACATTCCACCACTGTAGGCTCATCCTCCTTCCCCCTACGATGATCTAGAGTGGGAAGCGAATGAACTCTTGGTCAATCAATGTTAGGGGGAGGCCCCTTCTTTATCTTTAGATTAGATGTGTGTGTGTGTGTGTGTGTTGTGAGGTGTTCCCTCATGATCGTGTTATGTGTGCCTAGATGACCATTCTCATCCTTATTGGTAATTGGATATAGGCGTGGTTTTTGGGTTGTAAACCTTCTTCTATTTGTATCATCATTCTTACATGTTTGTGACTTGATTTTCAATAAATTAGGGATGATGCAAAGTGTTGGGGGAATTTAGGCTTCCCTTCCATGTTGACCTAATTTTTTATTTTTACTTTGTCTTCTCATGCATTCTTCACATGGTCTGATATAGTAGGAGGTTGATGATAGTTCATTTTATATACTATTACTATACATATATATATATATGAGCAGTTCTAACCCTGAAATATCAGGCTACCCCTATGCCCTTTGTTCATATGTACTTTTCTCTCTCACTTTTCCTTTATCTTTCTCTCTTCTTTGCTTGAGTTGTCCTTCTCATGTGTGACAATGCCACTTCTTCAATGTTTTGATTTTCAGAAAATGCATTCATTGCCAACAAATCTTTTCTCAAGAATCTTCTTTTCAAGAATCGCATTCTCAACTTGAAACACTAATGGAATGTATTTCCTTCATCATGGGTTCGTAAAGAAAGAACTTGAGAATCTTCTTTTCAAGAATCGCATTCTCAACTTGAAACACTAATGGAATGTATTTCCTTCATCATGGGTTCGTAAATAAATAACTTGAGAATCTTCCTTTGAAGTGGGACCAACTTTGATCTTCCCCTCGAGTGGGGGCATATTCTTCCTTTCAAATTCCTTGATGAAGTGAACATCTTTCGAAAGGATTCCTTGATGATGAATGGATTCAAGAAAGAGACATCTCTTTTGTACTTTCAAATAGTGCATCCCTTGAGTGGACCCCTTGTTCATGCTAGGGTTCCCGAGGGACCCCTTTGAAATTTTTCCAATTTGTTGATGGTCTATGCAACTATCCTCTTACTTTCCTATGTGGCTTTTTTCTGACATGTTCTATCTATGGGTAAACATGTAACTTTACATGTGTTCCTATGAAGATGATTTATGACTCTAGGGAATCCACTTCCTTTGAGCTTCCTCCATGCAAGAGATCTTGGGAGTGGCTCCCCTACTGTAAGTCTACGAGTCTGTAGGGAACATTTTCTTGGGTTTCCTTCATGTGAGAGATCTTGAAGGATACCTTCCCTGTAGGTCTACGGGTCTATAGGGAACTTTCTTGGCTTCCTCCATGTGAGAGATATTGGGGGACACTTCCTTCCAGGCCTCTATACTTGTAAGGCACTTTTTTGGGTATGCTCCATGTGAGAGATCTTGGGGGACACCTTCTGGTGCAGGAGCACCTCACCTGGGAAACATTGGGTTTTCCTGAAGTCTAGAAGGAAGTTCAAATTTTGTTATGTCATCATAAGGTCATGTTGACCATTGTGTTGGGTGCTTTGGGTTGTTTTTGAACTTTGGGAAAGAAGGTAACAAGTGTTAAATAGTTTTGCAACATCATTGTGCTAAATTGTCAAAAGTTGACAAGGGGTTAGAAAACACAATGTGTTTTATAACACTCACCATTAGGTCATCTATGAGCTCGACCCAAGCATATAAATTGTTTTGAAGGCCTATTTAAGGCATGCTTTGACCATGAGATAGGGTTGGAGGCACTTTTGTTAGAGTGACATTTTGTAAAGCTGAAGGAAACAGCGTTGTGATAGATAGTTTCCTATGTTTTGCTTTATATTGAGCTTTAATTGAGTAACCCTGTTGTTGTTTTTGGTTGTAGTATGTAGAATTAATATTGAGCAAGCTTATTGTGCTATATTTTTTTTTTTGTAACTTATATTCATCTTATATTTGTAAATATTTCTATTTCCTGTGTTTTTTGGCCTATAACAGGCAGTTTTGAAAGAATGGAGTCCTAGAGCACCTTCCCACCGTACAAATTCTATGGCCCTTTGGGATTCATGTCTAGGATCCCTTAGTGTAAATATGATAGCTACTAGGTTTTGTGGTAGTGTAGGAGTTGCTAGCAAGATGATGCCCTAGGCGAGCCAGTGCAGGTCCGGTTGGGGCAGACTTGGAGTAAAAGAATCATAACTTGCAGGGGAGTTGAGATTTTGAAGAAATTATTTCTTGTGAATTTTCTTGATGGTATTAGCTATGCTTGGAGGTCTGGAGGAGGTTATAGCAAGCTGTTTGGATGGATAACTCTTTGAAAGTCTTAAATCAGCCTGAGAAAACTTAGAAACCCTAGGTTTTTAACCATTTTTGAGTGTGGATAGAGTACGAGCTGTACAGGGCTAAAACCCTAAAAATATTTGAGGCATAGGCATGAGAAACTCAAACTATAAACAAAGAACCTAAGTCCTTTGGTGGGTTTAGAAGAGGAAAGCATTTTACCTCTATTTAGAGGCCTAATTGGGGGCTCAAGGCTTGTAGCCTTTTCAAACCCTAGGAAGGGATTAATAGAAGCGATAGTTAAAGGGAGTCTTAAGGAAGTACAAGAACCCTAGATAGAGTCCCTTGAAGATTTTTAAATTTGTTACACCTTTGCAAGTTATCAAGTGAAGGTGGAGTGAATTTGGTCTTTAAGGCAGAGTAAGGGCCAATGGAGAGCATATGGCGAAGCACCAAGGTTGGCTTGGTAGAAGGAAGCTTGTTGATAGAAGAGGGGTTGGTTAGAAAAAACAGGGGCACCTAGCCATGAGGAAGGGCTGATAGGTTAGATTGGTGAAGTAGAGCACCAAGAAGGTCTTATAAGGAAAGGCCTAGGGCAGGAATCAGTGATTGATTCCTCCAACCCCACTCCCTATCAGATTGGTATCAGAGCAAGCAAAAGATTTGGGAAAGAGTAATATATGTCAGAGGTTGAGTCAAGTGATATTACCATCATGGTGAAAAATGCACAATTGGCCAAGATGGTTGAAGAGCAGGAGGAAGATAATAGGCAATTGAGGGAAAGGATAGCCCAGCTTGAGGCAGCAGTGAGGAGTGCATAGTTTGAGGGAAGAATTCCAAAAGAAGAAGAGGTTGCAGAGGAAGATAAGATCCCTGAACCTGACCCTGTTTTGAAGGAGGAGCCTTTCATGAAGGCATTGAAAGCCTTGAATGGAAAAGCACTTGAAGGCATACCACTTTTTAGTGGAAAGATGGAAGCAGACCTAATCATGGACTGGATAGAAGGCATGGAGAATCATTTTGAATGTGATGGAATCACTGAAGCACAAAAGGTGAAGGTTGCTAAGTCAAGATTGAGAGGATTAGCCTTGACATGGTGGAAGTTTATTCAGACAGAGAGGGAAAAATAAGGAAAATAGCCCATATCAACTTGGAAAGAATGGTTGCTAAGGTAAAGGAAGCCTACATACCAGATGACTATGAGATTCAGTTGCACAAGAAGAGGCAAAGTCTGAGGCAGAAAGACCAAGATGTAAACACTTATACTGAAGAGTTTAAAAAACTTTGCATGAGATCTAATGTGACAGAGGATGAGAGCCTCAAAGTGGCTAGGTATCTTAATGGCTTGAAATGGAACATCCGAGAGGAGATGGCTCTTTTGAGTCCTAAAATAGTACATCAATGTTATCAGTTGGCTATCAAGATTGAGGAAAGGAACAAGAGGAAGCAAGATTAGACTTCCAAGGGCAGAGGCAAAGGAAGAGATCAAAGAGATCAAAGAGGACAGTGTGGTGGCTACCAAGGTAGAGGCAGTGACCAAAGAAATCATGGAGAATCCAAACTCACTGAGCATGGAGGTGAAACATCTTCTAGAGGTGGATTTAACAGAGGAAGAGGACCCCAAGGAGGTTCAAACAGAGGAAGAGGAGCAGGCAGGAACAACTTTTATTTTGCAAACATGAAGTGTTATCATTGTAACCAAATAGGCCATCCTGCTTATAGGTGCCTAGAGAAAGCATCATCATCAAGCAATGAAAAGAGAGTGGCTTATGCACAAGAGGACATTATGAGTCCCAAAGCATCTGAGATTAGTCATATAGAATCTGAGGTAGGAGCAAATCTGATGTTCAACAGGGTTTTGATCAGACAACCGGTTAAAGAAGAACAAAAATAGAGGAGAGCTCTTTTTAGGGTAAGGTGCAAGATACTTGGAAAAGTATGCAAGGTTATAGTAGACTTAGGTTCAACAAATAATATAATCTCAGAGGAGGTAGTAACAAAACTAAAATTAGAGAAGTCACCTCATACTAACCCCTACAAGGTCACATGGCTGAATAAAGGGCAGAGTGTTATAGTGAATGAGCAAGTAACGGTGGAGTTTTCCATTGGAGGTTATAAAGACAAGTTAGTTTGTGATGTATTACCCATGGATGCATGCCATCTACTACTAGGTAGACCATGGCAGTATGACTGGAGTGTTATATATGATGGGAAGGAGAATACTATTTCATTCAAAAAGGATGGAAGAACCTTTAAGTTGCAGTTACTGTCAGAAGAAGATGAAGGACAGTCCAAGACACCTAACATCATGTTGATCAGTGGTAAGGAGTTCCTTAAGGACCTACACCAAGGGAATGAAGGATATGTGGTTGTGTTGCAACCTAAAGAGGAAGATAAGGCTGAAAAGACAGTCCTACCGGAAGCAGTCCAAAAGTTGCTTGATAGGTACAAGAGTATAGTCAGTGATGGTACACTTGCAACTCTACCACCAAAGAGAGCCATAAGTCATCAAATTAACTTCATACCTAGAGCTTCATTGCCTAACAAAGTAGCATACAAACTCACACTAGATCAGAATTTGGAGGTAGCTAGGCAAGTGCAATAATTATTGGAACAAGGATTGATTCAAAAGAGCATCAGCCCATGTGCAGTGCCAGTGGTTTTAGCAACCAAGAAAGGAGGTAAGTGGAGACTTTGTACTGATTCGAGGGCAATAAATAGGATCAACATTAGGTATAGGTTTCCTATTCCTAGAATTGAAGACCTGATGGATTGTCTTGGAGGTGCTCAGTTCTTCACAAAGTTGGATCTCAAGAGTGGCTACCATCAGATCAGGATTAAGGATGGAGATGAGTGGAAGACAACTTTTAAAACAAATGATGGGTTATATGAGTGGAAATTGATGCCATTTGGCCTCTCAAATGCCCCTAGTACGTTCATGAGACTCATGAATGAAGTGCTTAAGGATTTCATAGGGATCTTTGTGGTAGTATATCTTGATGACATATTGATTTTTAGTAAGACAGCAGAAGAACATTTGAAGCATGTGGAGATGGTTCTTAAAAGGTTGCAAGAGGAGAAGTTGGCAATCAATCTTGAGAAGTGTGAGTTCTTCAGCAAGAGCTGATCTACTTAGGTTTTGTAGTGTCCAAAGGATCATTGAAGATGGATCCAAGCAAGGTGGAAGCCATCCTAAACTGGCCTACACCAACCACAACAACAGAGGTAAGGGGTTTTCATGGCTTGGCTCAATTCTATATAAAATTCATAAGGAATTTTAGTGGTATATGTGCACCAGTACTAGATACTATCAAAGGTGGTCTTAAAACAAAGTTTAAGTGGACTCAAGAGGCTGATAGAGGGTTTGAGAAACTGAAACAAGAAGTGGCAACTCAACCTATTCTATTATTGCCTAGTTTTGATAAGTTGTTCATAGTTGAGTGTGATGCAAGTGGAGTAGCAGTGGGAGGAGTACTTAGTGAAGAAGGTAGGCCTGTGGCCTTCTTTAGTGAAAAGCTCAATGAAGCCAAGCAAAAGTACTCTACCTATGATCTATAATTATATGCTTTGGTGCAGTCCCTTAGGAAGTGGAGGCATTATTTGTTACCCAAAGAGTTTGTGGTCTTTACTAATAACTAGGAACTTAGTTATGTCAACACCCAAGAGAAGCTAAATAATAGGCATTTGAAATGGATGGAATACATCCAAGCTTTTACTTTTACCATCAAGCACAAGAAGGGACAAATGAACAAGGTTGCAGATGCATTAAGCAGAAGATTGCTGATAGTGCAAGAGATACAGCTAAAGAGCATTGGATTAGAGAGTTTCAAAGACCTCTATGGTGAAGATGAAGACTTCTCAGAAGCTTACAAGGTATGTTCTGATTTTGAGAATCATTTTCATAGCCAATATTCTGAGTATTCATTGCAAAATGGACTGTTATTTAAGGGTAATTAGTTATGTGTTCCAAGAGGGTCAATGAGGGAAAATTTGATTCTAGAAAAGCATAATGGCAGTCTTAGTGGACATTTTGGTATCAATAAGACATTAGAGCTAGTACAAAGATTCTATTATTGGCCTAAGTTGGCAAGAGATGTTAGAAGGTATGTGGAACAGTGTGTTGTGTGTATGAAAGCTAAGGGAGGAGCTAACAATGCTAGTTTATATCAACCCCTGCCCATTCCTAACAGACCATGGGAGTGTGTGAGCATGGATTTTGTGGTAGGTCTTCCTAAGACCAAGACTGGTTTTGACAGTGTTTATGTTGTGGTAGAAAGATTTAGTAAGATGAGTCATTTTATTCCCTGCAAAACTACTCATGATGCAAGCTACATAGCTCACCTTTTCTTCAAGGAGGTTGTAAGAATCCATGGCTTGCCTTTAAGCATTGTTTCTGACAGAGATGTGAAGTTCATGAGTCATTTTTGGAAGACTCTATGGAGCAGATTGGGTACTAATCTGTCATTTGGATCAGCTTACCATCCTCAGACCGATGGTCAAATAGAGGTGGTTAACATGGTGCTTGGAAATATTTTAAGGTGCTTAACCAAGGAATATGGACAGATATGGGATATGGTTATCTCCCAAGCTGAGTATGCTTATAATGACAGTGTCAATTGAACTACAGGGAAAAGTCCTTTTTGAGGTTGTGTATGGGATGCACCCAAGAGGCATTTGTGAGCTCAGAGACCTTGGATCTATGGAGAATAGGAGTGGAAATGCAGAAGAATTTAGTCAAACCATGAAGGAGATTCAGGAGTAGGTCAAGAGGACAGTCACTAAGGCTACACAAAAAGTGAAGGAGAAGGCAGATATGTCAAGGAAGGATGTGCAATTTCAAGTAGGGGACTATTTTATGGTCCACCTTAAAAAGTCAAGGTTGCAGAAGGGAATGTCAACCAAGTTGCAGATGAAAATAGTGGGTCCATCCAAGATATTGGCCAAGTATGGGCAGAATGCATACAAGGTGGGGTTACTTGTTGATCTAGGGATCTCACCTATGTTCAATGTTGCTGATTTGATCAAGTATAAGGGAACAGTCAAGGATTTGGATCAGGACAGTAAGGAGATATTCAAGGATTTCAGCAACATGACACTACCACTCCAGACAAGCTACAAGTAGAGAAGATCTTGGAGTTAAGAGTGAAGAAGGCTACAAGGCACAAGGTGTACATGGAGCATCTTGTCAAATGGAAGAACAAGCATGAATCTGAAACTACTTGGGTAGAAGAAGCAGACTTTAAGAAGTAAGGCATTGATATGTCTTTGATCTCTCTTAAAAGTCCTTAGTTGTTTGTGCTGAGTGGGGGAGAATGGTGCAGGAGCACCTCACCTGGGAAACATTGGGTTTTCCTGAAGTCTAGAAGGAAGTTCAAATTTTGTTGTGTTATCATAAGGTCATGTTGACCATCGTGTTGGGAGCTTTGGGTTTTTTTTGAACTTTTGGAAAGAAGGTAACAAGTGTTAAATAGTTTTGCAACATCATTGTGCTAAATTGTCAAAAGTTGACAAGGGGTTAGAAAACACAGTGTGTTTTATAACACTCACCATTAGGTCATCTATGAGCTCGACCCAAGCATCTAAATTGTTTTGAAGGCCTATTTAAGGAATTCTTCGACCATGAGATAGGGTTGGAGGCATTTTTGTTAGAGTGACATTTTGTAAAGCTAAAGGAAACAGTGTTGTGATAGACAATTTCCTGTGTTTTGCTTTATACTGAGCTTTAATGGAGTAACCCTGTTGTTGTTTTCGGTTGTAGTATGTAGAATTAACATTGAGTAAGCTTAGTGTGCTATATTTTTGTTTTTGTAACTTATATTCATCTTATATTTGTAAATATTTCTGTTTCCTGTGTTTTCTAGCCTGTAACAGGTAGTTTTGAAAGAATGGAGTCCTAGAGCACCTTCCCACCGTACAAATTATACGGCCATTTGGGATTCGTGTCTAGGATCCCTTAGTGTAAATATGATAGCTACTAGGGTTTTTGGAAGTGCAAGAGTTGCTAGCAAGATGATGCCTTAGGCGAGCTAGTGCAGGTCCGATTGGAGCAGACTTGGAGTAAAAGAATTATAACTTGCAGGGGAGTTGAGATTTTGAAGAAATTATTTCTTTTGAATTTTCTTGAGGGTCTTAGCTATGCTTGGAGGTCAGGAGGATGTTCTAGCAAGCAGTTTGGAGGGAGAACTCTTTGACAGTCTTAAATCAGCCTAAGAAAACTTAGAAACCCTAGGTTTTTAACCATTTTTTAGTGTGGACAGAGTACGGGCTGTACAGGGCTAAAACCCTAAAAATATTTGAGGCATAGGCACAAGAAACTAAAACTCTAAACAAATAACCTAAGTCCTTTGGTGGGTTTAGAAGAGGAAATCATTTTACCTCTGTTCAGAGGCCTAATTGGGGGTTCAAGGCTTGTAGCCTTTTCAAACCCTAGGAAGGGATTAATAGAAGCGATGGTTAAAGGGAGTCTTGAGGAAGTGCAAGAACCCTAGATAGAGTCCCTTGAAGCTTTTAAAATGTGTTAAACCTCTTAAAGTTATCAAGTGAAGGTGGAGTGAATTTTGTCTTTAAGGCAGAGTAAGGGCCAATGGAGAGCATATGGCGAAGCACCAAGGTTGGCTTGGTAGAAGGAAGCTTGTTGATAGAAGAGGGGTTGGTCAGAAAAACCAGGGGCACCTAGCCATGAGGAAGGGCCTATAGGTTATATTGGTGAAGTAGAGCACCAAGAAGGTCTTTAAGGAAAGGCCTAGGGCAGGAATCAGTGATTGATTCCTCCAACCCCACTCCCTATCACCTTCCTTACAGGTCTACGGGCCTTTGAGGTACTTACTTCTCAAAGCTTCCTTCATGTGATAGATCTTGGGGGTTGCCTCCTTGTAGGTTTGTGGGCCTATAAGACGCTTTCATTCTTCAGCTTCATAGTTTTATGGGGCTATGAAGTCCTTTGCTTGTCCTACACTCTCGAGTTCACCATATCATGGTCTACTTCCTTGATGGTTCAAGTATATATTTCTAACTCTACTACTTCTCCGATCTACTTAAATGAAGCACTCATTAGTATTTGTGCTCACTAAAGTGGGGGAAAAATATATAGGAGTGAATTTGTACCCCTTATACAAATTCCCCTTTTTTCCCTTCTTCACTTTAGAAAACCAAATTTGAAGGCTAAATTCCACATAATCCCACTGCCTTCATTCCACTTGGTGATTTTTTTGTGTGTCAATAGAGGAATAACTATTGGGGATACCCGCACGGTGCACAAACATCCGTGCAATGCACTTATGTCCCTAGAAAATTCTTGCATATAGAGCCTGCAAAGGTGTTACACTTCCCATTGTAGGTTGGTTTGTAATTCCCCCTTTGACTAACCAACCCGAATATGGCCATTTTCTTCATTCTCTCCTTCAAATTCACTGCTTCTACATGCTTTTGATCTCATTGCATCCTTTAGCACACTTTCCAAACATTCTAGCATTCACTTTCAGCCTTGAAGCAACACTTTGGACTTCATAGTAGCAACAACAACACTCTGTCAATGTCATAGAGAAAGTGTGGAACAAACACCATTGCAGTAGGGGCTTGAGTCCTCTCATTTTCTCCTCCATTAGCTAGTGAGCTCTTGGTGTAAGTGGTAATCTTTCTACTCCTCTCCTCTACAATTTGGTGGGTAGCACCCTACTATTTTTGTAGTGCTTTTGTGTTCTTTTCTTTATTTATTTCTTTATCATATATTTCTCACCTATCACTATCTTGCCTATCAGTGGAGGTGGAAACACCAAAATGGGGTTCTAACTGAAGCAGGCCCCTATACATCCACCCAACAATTTTCCTCTTTATTGTGTGTAGGTGGGCATGTTACTTGGAGCTAGCTGGCGAATGAGTACCTCAGTGAGTTTATTATTGCCACCTTAACTCTTGTGTATTTACTTTATCATATTCGTTCGTATCTTGCCTACTTCATAGCTTTCTTTTGGCCCTTTGGAAGTAATTAGCTAGGTCATTAGTCTATTTTCTTGTGTTTAACCTTGTATCTTTAGTCCTTTGGTCATATGGATGCCAACGCACCTAAGAGATTCCAATGCACCACACTGTCATCCCATAACTGTGCTTTCCTCCTCAGGTAGAGAGCTTCCTAAGGCATAGTGTTGAACCCAAAAACTAGCTCGCCTAGCCCCATTCTAAGTTTTAGGTATGCAGAGTGGTTGAAGGACCTTAAAGTCCTCATCATTCTCGTCCCACATTTCCTAACACCCCTTTAAGCTGAGGTAAGTTAGGGTAACCTTCCGCTCTTGGCTATCCCTGACCTGGGGCCTTGAACATGGTTGGTCTCCCTCTCTTACACAAGCCTTCCATCTAACACCTGTATAGTCAAAGAATGCACACCAGGAAATATGCATTTGAAGAATACGAACTAGAATATGTGTATATGAAGACTATAAACTAGAAAAAATACATGCAAACCAAAAGAGTAGGTTATGTTTATGTTTTCCTGTGGAAATGGGAAGCATATAATGGCATCAAAGGAGGGTGGAAGAATACTAAGCTCAAAGGGATACTACTATCAAAGCGTAACATGTACTTGTAGCTAGTTATAGCAAGACCGGTATCTAAATGTAACATGTAGTGGTGGTGGGATTCAAGTTTCAAAGACCATAAATGGACACTTTCTAATCTATTTGTGAAGAAGATTGAGAAGATGGTAGAAAGAAAGGGGTGAAATATTTCAAGTTGTGCGTGATAGTAGGAGAATTCAATGAAGAAATTGTCAAAATTTGTGCATCATGTCATGGAGGTAATGAGAAGGTACATGAATTAAATGCAAATGTACATAAGAATTGGTGGGAGTGGTGAGTGATAAATGTGAGAAAATAGACTAAAACAGTTGTGATTTTTTATTACATGGCTTTGCAACAATGTCTACTTTAGATCTTGTGCCACATAGCTTGTGGGCGTGAGCTTGTACACATATGGGTCACATGGGTGAATTGGCAATTTGTTGAAACCTTGGAAAAATCAGAATATTACATGTGGCATATCTGAAAAAAATCAAATAAAAAGGATTTATTTTAATTTCTAACTTCATTCCTCAATGGCACGATTTTAAAATTTTATTAGAGGTCCATGTGGCACTCCACGTAGACCTTTGAAGATAGGGTGCAAATGTATCATCCCTTCTCCCCTAAAAACCCCTTGATTTTGATAAATTTTCCTTCTTGTGATGCCCTAAGTACTCAATATTACAAGGTGAGGGAAAAATTTAAAAATGACCTAGGATACTATCCCACAAGAGAAAATCCAATCCCTCATTTTTCAAAATGACATTAATCTTCATGCATGTGGAGATACAAGCATTTCATTCTTTTAGGAAAACAATTTTATAGAATATCTTAGATAAGGGTTTTCTCAAAACAATGAGGGTCAATGTAATTGACATAATCTTAAGGTCTTAAACATTCTTTTAAACAAATATGAAAATCGTTAACACCAACAAATATGAAAAGTGTTTTGTCTAGTCTTTCTGGGTCTTTTTTGTGGCCCTTACTACCTTTTTTGGTGGCTATGGCTTTGTCATTTTGTTGTTTTCTTTACAGCCTCTCTGTTATTGTGGTCTTTGACGATATTTTCTTTTGTTTGTAAACTTTGTGGTTTTAGGTCCCTGTAAAACCCATTTTTTCCTCTTTCAAAAACATATCTAGTGTGTGAAGGCTAGTAGATGGATTGCACATTGTTTGATGAGTACTAGCCTCACCAATTCAACATATATCAATAATGAGATTGTAGAAATAATTTGAGCCTTTTGTAACACTTGAATAAGAAACCAAAGCATGAATGAATAAGTTATGGGTAATTTTTGATTCATACACTTCTTTTAAACTTTTCAATTAATGACTCACTTAGGCCTGAAAAAATGGAGAACACTAAATTATGATCACACAAGAAATTCCAAATTTGTGGAATATTTGGTATACTATGGATATATATCAATATAGATATTTCAAATCTCCATAATTTCTCTAATGTCAAAACTTTTTCTTTATCTATACAAAACTATCCCCAAGAACTTAAAAGCTTTGTATCATGTCTAAGGTGAAAATTCTGCAACATTCCCCAGAAAATATCAAACATATGATTTTCAACTTTAGGATCATAATCATTAGAGTCCTTCTAACCAAAACACCCAAATACTTCTTTTAGAAAAAAATCATTAATCCCTAAAAACAAGATCAAGAAAGAAACTCAAATTGAACAAAGAGGACAAAGACAAAAATGGGGTTCCTTTTCGTCAATAGGGCATGTGTGCAGGACACAACATCAAGCTAACAATAAACCATTTTCTCTAGAAAATGATATAGATACCTAATCAATTATCAAGAGTAACTTTTCAAATTAATATTCTCAAGTTAATCACATGTTATGAGATGAGAAGGTCTAGTCCAACTATAATTGTCTTGTGTCAAATAGTCTTCATTCTTCCATAGAGTGATTGTGTGTCAAGTATGTCATATTTGCTTATGTGGCTATGTTAAATTTTTCACTCATATATTTATATAAACATATTTTTGGAAGATAAGTGACCATGAATTTGGGCAAAAGTTATGAAGCCTTTGAACCCCAAAACATTCAATTAGAAAAAGTTGTTCTATCTTATAAAGATGGTTGAATAAAATTAGGGGATGGATTTAGAGAGCTTGTCTACCATGAAGCATGAAGGTTAGCCATCCAAAGTCACTACCCACTCTTCCATACTAACAATTTTTTTTTTGAAAAATATATTAGAAAATTATAGTCTTTCATGTTGGAACAAGGTGGGTGGTATGCTAATATGAAAATTACCATCTTTTATTTGTAGGTTAGGAACATGCTCAAGGGCCAATAAAATTAAATATTGGAATTGTACTTGTATATAGTCAATATAGTGTTAAGTTGACTTTTGTTCAAATGGTTATCCTCTAACATTGGAAGCTTGGACCCAAAAGAAAATTCTAACCAAAAAATAAATTCTAGATTATAGTAAGAGTAAAAAAGTGCCAATCAACCATAAGGTAAAAGTTCTCTCTCTTTTATTAATAAGACATATTTTGTATCAGGGTTGGTTAGAAAATATTTGAGATGTAGGAGAACTTTCAAAGAAATAATAAAATAATTTTAAGTGTATGTTAAATGTCTTTCTTTTAAGCCATTCATATTTTTATTTTTATTTGGACACTCATTTGAATATACAAGGTCATGTGAATTTTATTATTATTTTATGTTTCTTGATCTACACAATACTATCCTCAAGAACTTAAAAGATTTGTATCATGTCTAAGGTGAAAATTATGCAATATTCCCCCTAAAAAATAAAACATATGATTGTCAACTTTAGGATCATAATCATTAAATTCCTAACCAAAACACCCAAATACTTCTTTAAGAAAAAATCATTAATCCCTAAAAACAAGATCAAGAAAGAAACTCAAACTGAACAAAGAGGACAAAGAAAAAAAGGGGGTTCATTTTCTTCAATAGGGCATGTGTGCAAGACACAACATCAAGCTAACAATAAAACATTTTCTCTAGAAAATGATATAGATACCTACTCAATTATCAAGAGTAACTTTTTAAATTACTATTCTCAAGTTAATCACATGATATGAGATGAGGTCTAGTCCAACTATAATTGTCTTGTGTCTAGTATTCTTCATTCTTCCATAGAGTGATTGTGTGTCAAGTATGTCATATTTTCTTATGTGGCTATGTTAAAATTTTCACTCATATATTTATATAAACATATTTTTGGCAGATAAGTGACCATCACTTTGGGCCAAACTTATGAATCCTTTGAACCCCAAAACATTCAATTAGAAAAATATGTTCTATATTATGTAGATGGTTGAATAAAATTAGGGTATGGCTTTAGAGAGTCTCTCTACCCCAAATCATGAAGGTTAGCTATCCAAAGTCACTACCCACCCTTCCATACTAACAATTTTTTTTTGAAAAATATTTTAGAAAATTAAAGTCTTTCATGTTGAAACAAGGTGGGTGGTATGCTAATATGAAAATTACCATCTTTTATTTGTAGGGTAGGAACATTCTCAAGGGCCAATAAAATTAAATATTGGCAATGTACTTGTATATACTTAATATAGTGTTAAATTGACTTTTGTTCAAATAGTTATCCTCTAACATTGGAAGCTTGGACCCAAAAGAAAATTCTAGCCAAAAAATAAATTATAGATTGTAGTAAGAGTCAAAAAGTGCCAATCATCCATAAGGTAAATTTTTTCTCTTTTATTAATAAGACATATTTTGTATCAGGGTTGATTAGAAAATATTTGAGATGTAGGAGAACTTTCAAAGAAATAATAAAATAATTTTAAGTGTATGCTAAATGTCTTTCTTTTAAGCCATTCATATTTTTATTTTTATTTGGACACTCATTTGAATATATAGGATCATGTCAATTGTATTATTATATTATGCTGAAAATTTGACTCTATGCATAAAGAGGCATGCAGCTAAGTATTTTACAATCATCTCATCCATGTTTTAAAAGAACATTGTAAGAGGGATAAGTTATTTAAGTTAATCATCCATAATGAATGTAGTGTTACTATTAGCAAATCAAATGGTCACTTTAAAAAACCAACAATTTTGACTCTAGTTCGCCCTAAAGGACTAAAATGGTCACTAACAGCTCTAGAAATGTTGCAATTACATTTGTGACTTTCCCTTAAATTTTTTCCAGGTACAACTCTCTCTTATAATCTTCAATGAATTAAAAATATTGAAAATAAAACCAGGATGTGCTTTTAACTAGAAAGTAGTAAAGGTTCAGACGTTAGTTCATAAATATGAGACTAATGTAGATGTGATAGTAGAAGGCCATGATTAATCAATGCAAATATTGAAAAACCTAAGATAGATATAACAAATGAGTTCATACTGCAATAAATGGACTTCATCAAGTGCATCTTAGAAAGAAGCTATAACTCAACACACACATAATACAAAGATCAATACACTAAGCATCTCATTCAATTCATAATTCAAGGATTATGAATCTTTACAACATGAATGAATTAATATCAAATTCCCCCTTGAAAGTACAACCAAGTCTCCTTTTTGAAGAGAGAGGAAAATACCCCATCTCCTTCAACTTAATTAGATATATATAGCCAAAGTATTCCCTCAAAACAATGCTAAAACTATTACTAAATCTAGCATCTTCTTGTCTTCCATAGTATTTTAGAAATTACTTAAGATCAATCAAAATAATTAATCTAGAAAATGAAAGGTCGTCGAGCAAGAAATTTGATATTATTTACACAAATGGCTACCGAATGAGCTTCACACAAATGAATAATTAATGAAGCATCTGGAGAACACCATTTGATAGCACGTGTTTACTGCTAACTAAGGGTATGTTTTAATGTTGGTTTCAAATCAGCCATTAATTTGAACCAAGTTATCATTCCAACAAATCTAAGAGAGAAGCGCCAATGTCCAACCAACCTTCTATAAATTCGACCAATGTCACCACTCTTCATCATTCAGAAGCATCCAACATGGCGAGCACTCAAAGTGATGGTGATTTTGCAAATGATTTCATCAACCTGGAGGAGACTGAATGCAGTCGGTTGTTCAATCACCTGTTAGATCAATTGAAGGAAGTCTTTGTGATATAGATAAAGGTGGAAGAAGAAGTGCTTTGCAACATACTGGGAAAAGTGTTTTTGAGCCAGGTGCATGTACACAACACCACAATGTTAGAGTGTTTTGTGTACACGATCATCAAGACCTTTGATTGCAACTACTAGGGTGTTAGAGCACTAGAATGCCTAGTGAGGCCTGAATTCCATCATCATTTTAATGTAGCTATCATTGGGCTTAGTCACTATCCTTAGAGTGGACTTTGAGGTGACACCATTTGTATAGCATCAGCTCTTCAAAATGAGACTATGGAGGAAGCGGTTTCTCTTCTTCATGCAGGAATTGTGAGGAATGATATGGGGCTCTTTTCCCAATTCCTCCAATCACATGATAACCTGTTGTCCCTTGCTCATCTTGAATGCCTCCAAATTGTGGTTGAGGACATCCGAGTCTTGATGTTTTCTCTTTGTGTCTCAACAAAAATATCTCTTTTTTTTCTTTTGTTATCAATATATACTAGGTAATCAAATCACCCAATTTTGTATTTCCAATGTGATATATAGACATATATATAAATAAAATATATTTTGTTATCTTTGTGTTACTGTATGCATGACTTTGTTCATTTTCTTGTTCATACCAATTTGATTGTCTTCATGTAATGCATTGATTTGCAAATCAATATTCACTGCTCACTCCATTAATTAACTGAAAGCACATCTAGGTAGGAAAGCAAGTTGTTCATTGGAGTTAATAGAACACCGCTCAAGTTTCAAAGATTATGAAGAATGCCACCCATAACATAACTTGTAACATAAGCTAACAAATGATGTTTGACAAATGGTAATCAATCAAATGGGTCACCAACACACATAATTTCTCTTTAATAAAGCAATAGGCTAGACCTAGTGAATTACAACATAAGTGGCGAGGAAAACAATTAGCAAAACTAGTGAAAATACCAACCAAGTTTGAAATGATTAATAAACCACCACCTAATGTAAGATGAACCGACATAAGGAATAGTAAAGAAAAGAAAAGAATCAAATTTGAGGTAAGAATGGCTTTGATTGGGGTAAAGGACTGCAAAGGACATAGAGAACCTAACATATATGACCAGTCTTTATCCATTGGGCACAAAGTTAGGATTCAAGGAGGAAACCAAGCACAAGAAAAAAGCCAAAAATGAGCACACCAAGAATTGCAACTATTCACAAGGAAAGACCAACCTACCAGAGATGGGAAGGAAAGGTAATGCAATCATACAAACCCACTCACCAGCTGAGAGAAGAATAACCCACTCGTGAAAAGACCTACTTTTCTTTAAAGCCTTTAAGTTAAATCAAGAAATATAAACTCCCCAACATTGATACAGAAGAAAATGCAACCACTGTCGAAAAATCCTCCAAAAATCCATTTTTCATTGAAAACTTCTTTCTACTGCCATTCAATTGACACTAGACTCTCCTTTATCAATTTTGTTTCATTATCAAAAGTCATCAATACAAATGTATCCAATCCTAGAGAGGAAGAAAAACTTGGCATATCATCATTCTCTTCCTTTGATGAGGGATTAATGATTTCCCAGATGTTCTCACATGGTTATAACCCTCTATCATTAAAGAACCAAATTTCACTTCAGACATAGGTAGGTCAGCAACACAATTCTTAAAGAGAGGATTATCATATAAGTTACATACTCATCAAAAATAAATAGAGGATTGGCATGAATTGACCACCCCATATTTTCTTGGGAAGTACCATATATGAGTCCTCCATTTTCCTCCAGATGAAAGAATGTTGTCTCATCCACCTCCTCTTCAAAGGAGAAAGTTTCATATTTAGGGACAAAAAGGGAATTTGACAGAAGGCCCTTTAAATCGGCCTTAGAAGAGAAAGATTCATTCTTGAAGTGAAAGGGAGAGACGATTGGTGTTCTCTTATGTGTCGTATCATCTTCATCATCACTAGATGAACTAAGCTCACTCTCATCCTCAGATGAGATATAAATTGAAGGTTTGATCATTGCAATTTTTTCCTTTCCCTTCATTAAACTGTTGCATGTGGCCAAAAACCATCAAGTTAATATCTTTAGCGATTGGGCAAGGAGATTTTACCTCTTCATGGAATTTGATCAGGAATTCAGGGGATACCTTGCAACTCATAAACCTTAGGCTTCACATTGTCACCTAGTTTCCACTTTCCCACAGCTATAAAATCATCCTCAACACTTATTGCTTCCAATTGAACTCTTTCAATTCCTTGAATTTTATCTCTTTTGAGGATCAATTAAATATCAGGATCTAGAGCATAAATAAATATGTGAAACCAAATCTCCTCTCTAGGTCTTTCTAGAACAAGAATTTTTTGAAGCAACCAATTGAAATATTATACAAAATGCCTCGTCATTTCGGCCTTCTCCTTCATGATCTGAAAAAAAAAAGGTCGAATGGTGGCTACAATATTGACTAGGGTTTTATAATGTTGGAGAAACTTTGTTCTAAGGATATTCTATCCTATAATGCTTCCTTTTTCAAGTCCCATGTACCATTATACTACCTTCTCAATTAAATTGTCAATGAAAATTCTCACAAGAACATCCTCTTCTAGAATTCCCAAAATTCCACTTATTGCAGTCATAGCCAGGATGTGTTCTTCAGGGCCATGTTCGTTTTGACCAAAAAATTTAGGAAACCATTTCTAGGAACCATGGGGTAAGTCATGATATTATGAAAAGGAAAGAAGGCCAATGTGATTACACCAAACATTTGAGGCCATGAATTATTAGAGTCGCCAAATCACAAGGGAATAAAAGAACAAGAAAGAAAATTACTGAGTTAATTTATGGGTGGTGGAGGAGCTAGAGGTGGATTCCCAGGTTGATGGAGGGGTGGGCCCCGTGGATGATGGAATGGCTAATGATCAGGATGATAGGGAGGATTTTTGTAGTACACGAATACCAACCTCATAGGGCATTCTACTACAAGTGCAAGTGGGAGCTAGGCCAACTCTTCCTCTTCTTCCAAGCCAAGATTTTCTCACATATAGTCTGTTGTGTTCCTCCTATATCACTAAGTGAGTGTATTCAATTGTGAAATGATGTCTTCTTGTTCTTCTCCTAACCAATCTAATTCTACCTGCAAAACATGAAACACATCACTATGAGGAAGTACCATCTTGCCATAGGGTGATCCCACAAAACTAGTTTACAATTTCTAGGAGATCCTAATTTTTGCTAAAATCACATATTTTTAGAAAATATAATGATTTAAGCCTTGAAAAGTTCCATTTAAAGGATTCCAATTGAAGACGGTTTGATTGAACTACCTTAGATCAAACCCCCTTGGAAATAACCCCACTAGTTTTAAACCATACCTATAATGGAGTCTCCTTTACACCTATCAAAATGCTAATAAAAAACCACTTTAGATTTACCTTTTGGGGGATCAAATGAATTCATTTAAAATTATTTTTTTGTAAGTATGTAGTCCTTATTATAAGCTTCCCAAAAAGTATAATTTTAAATAAACTTAATTTTATTATTATATTTATCTTTTATTTCTTGTGAATGTAGGTTTTTCACCGAAAATCAAGCTCTCTGTTCTACACATGTGGAAAAATAGCAAATTATCAAAAAAAAAAAAAATAGTGAACTAGATATTGAAGTCCTTGATCCAAAAAAAATTGAATTTTGATACATACAAATAAAATTTTGTTGTATATAGTCCGCCTATTTTTGAATTGTAATTGGTTTGACTTCGAAACTTGATTAAGGAAAAAATATTCAATAAAACACTATGAAACCAAATGAAAGTGCTAGATATTGTTGTTACAAATCTAAATTTGAAATAATTAGAATTTTATCCTTCATGGAAAAAAGTTATGTTGTATATGGTGAGCATCACTCCTTAAAAATGATGTTTACTAAAAAAACCTAGTTTTTGAAGGAGATGGAAAAAGAAGTGCAATCTATTTCCAAATTTTTTAAAAAAAAAGATTTAGAATCTATAGAAAAAATTTCACAAATCACTAGTTTGCATCATCTTCAAATTCCTCATGGTTTAGCCGCTATAGGTGCTGGAAAGTGAAGATTTAGTTAGAAAAAATTAGTTCAGTGTCCAGTTTGGCCAAAATTGTAAACTAATATTATGGAATCACCCCACATGATGCAATAGATGTCGTCAGATATTTTTCAATCAATTGATATCTCCAATGGAGTCACCAAAAATTTGTTAGCGAATGAAATGGTCACTTAAAAAAACCAACAATTTTGAGTCTAGTTCTCCCTAAAGCACTGAAACGATTGCTAACAACTCTAGAAATGTTGCAATTGCATTTGCGAATTTCCTCTAAATTTTTGAGGTACAACTCCCTCTTATCATCTTCAATGAATTAAAAATACTAAAAATAAAACCAGGATGTTCTTTTAACTAGAAAGTAGTAAAGGTTCAAATGTTTGTTCATAAATATGAGACTAATGTGGATGTGAAAGTAGAAGGCCATGATTAATCAATGCAAAGATTGAAAAACCTATGAAATATATAAAAAATGAGTTCATATTGAAATAAATGGATTCCATCAAGTTCATCTCATAAAGCAAATACAACTCAACACACCCACGATACAAAGATCAATAGACTAAGCATCTCATTCAATCCATAATTCAAGGATTACAAATCTTTACAACATGAATGAATTAATATCAAATTCCTCCTTGAAAGTACAACCAAGTCTCTTTTTTGGAGAGAGAGGAAAAGACCCCATCTCCTTCGGCTTAATTACATATATATAGCCAAAGGATTCCCTCAAACCAATGCTAAAACTATTACTAAATCTAGCATCTTTTTTTCTTTCATCTTCTTTTAGAGATTACTAAAGATCAATCAAAATAATTAAACTGGCAAATGAAAGGGCATCGGGCAAAAAACTAATCTTATTTACACCAACGACCACCAAATGACCTTCACACAAATGAATAATTAATGAAGCATCTAGAGAACACCATTTTATAGCATGCGTTTATTCTAGCTAAGGGTATGTTTTTATAGACACGAAAAGGTAACCCTTCTTAAATTGCCTTGGTGGGACCAAGTCACCACTAGGGGTGACTTAGTCCCACTTGGCAAAAATCAAAATTATTTCAAAATTATTTTCTAAACCTTGAGGTCATCCCCACCCATTCACCTAATAACTCATTCATTATTCATTCATCACTCATCATCTCTCTCAAGTCAAGCAAGCTAGGGTTTTAACATTCCAAGTCATCAAGATAACTTTCTAAGGCATTCAAGGGTTGATTCTTCATCCATTGTTGCATAAATTCAAGATCTATCATCATGGAAAGTTTCTAATCTCTTCATTTCATGTTCATGCTTCATCTTATTTCTTCATTTGGTTTAATTACCTAAAAAGGGTTTGACCAAGGCAAACCCCTATTCCCTAACATTCAACATTTCTCTTTCCTTCCTTGTGTGTTTGCAGATCTAGCTATTTTGGAGGCTTGGAAATCATTGAATAATAGGTTGAAAACTTGTTGAAGACATCTCCCTATTCACAAAGCCAAAATATCCACAAAAAGTCACTTAAAGTGTCAGAAATCATGATTTCAGATCCAAACACCTAGAGGAACAGAAAGTGTAGACCAAGAGCTTTCATTTCCACTTTCATATTTTCAGAAAAGCCAAAGTGGACTAGGTCACCATCAATGGTGACTTAGTCCCACTGTACATTTTTTTTAGAAATTTATGTATATTTGGATACCCATTTGGCTAAAATGGGCTTTGAAATAGTTTTCCAGATCTAGGACTAAGTTGCCCAGAACGGTGTAAGTGTCCCAGTAGGTCAAAATTTTAGAATTAGCAACATTTCCAATCCTCATTCCAACCTCTACAAGTTTGTAGGTGCACACATTCATTTTTATAGTTTTGTGTTTTGTTTCATGATCATTTCTAGGTCATTTAGTATACGTTTGCATACTACACTGTGTTTTCAAACACTTCACATTTCTTTAGTTTTCATTCATTCATCGATATATTTTATCAGTTTTCAGCCCTTAGAACAATCCCGTTTGATAGATTTTAATCTCCTTTTACATTGAAATCTCAAGAGTTTATTCTTGAATGAAGTGTTGATCTTTGTCTTTGTCCCTTTTATTGCAAAACCGTAGAGATGAAAGAGGTGACAAAAATATTCGTTACAATTTTAATGCTGGTTTCAAATCAGCCATTAATTCAAACCAATTTATCATTCCAACAAATCTAAGAGAGAAGCGCCAATGTACAACTAGCCTTCTATAAATTCGACCAGTGTCACCACTCTTCGTCATTCATAAACATCCAACATAGCGAGCACTCAGAGTGATGGAAATTCTGCAAATGATTTCATCATCCTAGAGGAGATTGAATGTATTCTATTGTTTAGGAACCTATCAGATTAGCTGAAGGAAGTATTTGTGATACAGAGTGAGGTGGAAGAAGAAGTACTTTGCAACATACTGAGTGAACTATTTTTGAGCCAAGCGCATATACACAACACCACCATGTTAGAGCATTTTGTGTACACAGTCATCAGGACCTTTGGTCACTACGGCTGGGGTCTCTAAGCATTAGAACACTTGGTGAGGCCTAAATTTCATCATCGTGTCAATGTAGCTATTGTTGGGCTTAGTCACTATTCTCAGAGTGGACTGATAGGCAACACCATTTGTATAGTGTCGGCTCTTCAGAATGAAACTGTGGAGGAAGCAGTTACTCTTCTTCGGGTATGAATTGTGAGGAATGATATGGGGCACTTTTCCCTATTCCTCTAATCACATGATAGCCTATTTTCCCCTGCTTAGCTTGAACGCCTCCAGATAGTGGTTGAGGGCATCTGAGTCCTAATGTTTGCTCTGTGTGTCTGAACAAAAATATCTCTTTGTTTTCTTTTGTTATCAATATCTACTGGGTAATCAAGTCACCCAATTTTGTATTTCCAATATGATGTATACACATATATATAAATGAAATATCTTTTGTTATCTTTGTACTACTATATACTATATGCATGGATTTTTCCATTTTCTTGTTCATACCAATTTGATTTCTTCATGTAATGCATTGATTTGCAAATCAATATTCACTTCTCACTCCATTAATTAACTCAAAGTACATCTAGGTGGGAAAGTGGGTTGTTCATTCGAGTTAATAAAACACTGCTCAGATTTTAAAGATTATGAGGAATGCCACCCATAACATAACTTGTAACATAAGCTAATGAATGACCTTTGACAAATAATAATTAATCACATGGGTCACCAACACATGAAATTTCTCTTTAATAAAGCGATAGGTTAAGGTAAATTCATGAACACCGCCTAGACCTAGGGAATTACAACATAAGCACTGAGGTGGATAGTTAGCAAAACTAGCGAAAATCCTGCCTAGGTTCGAAATGAGTAAAAAACCACTGCCTAATGTAAGATTCCGACATAAGGCATAGTAAAGCAAAGCAAAGAATCAAATTTTAGGTACTGTTACAAAAGTATTCATAATTTTCTCTATATATATATATATGTCATCTTCTAATTTTACAAAAGTATTCATAATTATATATATATATATATATATTTCATCTTCTAATTTAATTTTTTTAGACTATAGGAATTGAATGTAATTTTTTTACTTGCCCTCTGATACCATAGGTATGGTGGAGAGACCTCTCGTGACCTCTTTCCTATAATAAGATGCTTTAGTCAATCGAACTAGGCCCACCACTCATATTTCATCCTCTAATTATAAATATATGGATCTGTAATTTTCACAAATAATTTCTATTGTTATCATTCTATTTATCAACAAAATTAAGACTAGAGATGATTAAAAAAGGATTTGTAATTATTTCAAGAAGACTCAATTAAGCTAGAAAATAGTCTAAAAAAAATCAACCATATTATATGATCTTAATGTTTTATTCTTGTGAAGAAAATATGAGATTGATTTATCATTTGAGGGATCTAACAAGGAAGACCTCTTTTTTTTTGTAGAGCTCAAAGAAAAAATGATATAAAAAATAGACAAAAAGTAAATATACCATTACAATGAAATATAAATGTAATTCATTAATAGATAAAAATTCAACCACAAACCTAAAACTACATATATCGTGAACATTAAAACTAGTTGAATTATTCTTAAACTATATTTATAATTATAATATTAATGTTTACAACTTTTTAAAAAACTCACAAATCATGTTTTATTTTTGAAGTATTTTGTTTTTAACATCTAATTTTTTTATCTTACATCTTTCTATAATGTACAGTTAGTGAGACCTTTTGATGTTTCTATGTTGTCTCCTTTATTTTGTTGTTCTGGGTTAGGTTTGGTTGGTCTGGAAGTTTTGTTGTTCTGTTAAGGACCCTTATCCTGCTTATCTAATAAAAAGCATCTAATTTTTTTATCCAATTGATAATACTTTTACATAAATATTTACAAATATATTCAATTTTATTTATTTCACTATAATTTATAAGTTGAATATTTAATTATTTTTTACTAGCGATGAGATTGCTCCAGCTATATGTATATATAGAGTAAGGTTTTGATCACAAAGCTAATATAATTCATTTCTAAAATAACTCATCTACAATGTATATAACAATATTTAATGAATGCTTTCTCTTTAAATGTTGGTATTTATAGATACTCTCACATCCTAAAAATAGATGAACTAATCATTAATTAATATTTTACATTTACATAATATATTTGTAAAATAACTTATTTATCTTTTATATCATAATATTTAATGATATTTTTCTCTTTAAATGCTCATATTGACAGATACTCTTACATCCAAAAATACATATACTAATTATGAATTATTACTTTATATTTACATAATTTATTTCTATCATAACTTAATCAACATTTTCTGTTTAAATGCTCAAATTGACAGATAATTTTACATCCCAAAAATAAATGTACTAATCATGAATTATCGATTCAATTAATTTCTATACTAATTATTCAAGATATAACATAATCTACACCGTTTAAAACTACTCAATAGCGAAACCTTGGGTGCTATGGAATCTCAAACATTGTGATTATAATATATCAGATTTGGTTTTATCAACAATAATTCTATATCTGTTATTCAAAATAAAAAATATCTTTTTTCTCGAGTAACATATCCTGTAGATGTAGATCAAACTCCTACTCAACCGAATGTTAGTAAAGCGTATCACAAGAAGAAGTTTTCAAAAAAATTATTACCCAACAACTCTAAAATCCATAAGTATAGAGCCAACAGCATCACTCATAGGGTACACTTTTAATTATATTTATTAACTAGTACTTGTATATCAAAGAAGCTATTTCTGGATTAGATTGTGTAAGCTTTTTTTATTCAAAAAGGCTTACACAATCTAATCCAGAAATAACTTCTTTGATATTCTTATGGATTCTGGAAATCTAATAACATAGTACTTGTATTTAAAGAAGTTCAAAGACCACGTCTATAGAAAACTATATGTAATATGTTAGAAAGTATGTGTTTGTGTATGGATGCATGCAAATTCTAATTGTATGTGGCTGGATTAAACAACTAGCATACATATATTAAACATTAATATATATAAAATACATTTAGAGTTATCCTTGTTAAGGCACCTATTTTATCATTTTTTCTCTAATCAAAACTCTAATCCTAAGCCTAATTGAATGCTCTTTTAAATTGTAACTATTTATTGAAAATATTTAAAAAATTAAAAAAGCAGAATTTTGAACAAAACTGACAGCTTTCATAAAAGAAAACTATTTTTAAATTAAGAAAATAAAATTTAAGAGCGAATATGGATTTGCATGTCATTTGAACGTCAATTTCAAGCTGAAGAGTTATTCCTGAAATAAACTTAGACAAATCTAGATTTTTTCCTTGAAGAAATTAAGTATTATTTGATTATTGTTTTTTGATGGATATCTTTGTAATTAATAATAAGTGCTAAATAATGGGATGAAATAAACTTAGAAAAATCTAGATTTTTTCCTTAAAGAAATTGAGTATTATCTGATTATTGCTTTTTGATGGATGCCATTGTAATTAATAATAAGTGTTAAATAATTGGATGAAATAAACTTAGACAAATCTAGATTTTTTCCTTAAAAATTTAAACATAAAGTAATACAAATATTTGCATTAGATTTAAACATAAAGTAATACAAATGAAAAAAAAAGAGTTGCCACCAAATTGACAAAAAGCACTGCAAATGGAAATAGAGTGTTCCCATCCAGTTGTCAAATCAATATTTATCTGACTTTTATGTGATAAGTGAGATTTTAGAGACTTTTACCATTAAACAGCAGCTGATTTACCATTAAACGGCAGCTGAAACTTGTTTTCCTAATTAATTGAAAATAAAAAAAAATTGTATCCTAATTTTTAACTAATAAATATTGTCAATGATACATTCTGCTATCTAAATACATTATGATGTCTAGATAGACGATGACATTTAACTATTCAACTATGAAATTTATAAATATTATAAATAAAGAAAACCTACATCTCGAGATACATTCCGATGTTTAGATAGACAATAGCATTTAATTATTCAAGTACTCGGAGAAAACCTACATCTCTTTCTTATGTTTTTGAGCATTTTCAAATTAGAGATATGGAGTACAGGAGCAGCACTAATGCAATTCAGTATTTGAAAATTATTTCATTGTTTTCAGTAGTTCTTATGGTTGGCAGTTTGGATTTAATTCACGCAAATGGTAACTGCTATAGTTCAATATACCAGTTTGGAGACTCGTTAGCTGATACAGGGAACCTAGTTATCTCTGCTCCTGGTCTATCCAATGCAATCCAGGAGCTTCCTTATGGTGAGACCTACTTTAACAAGCCCACAGGCCGTTGCTCTAATGGTAGACTTATTATTGATTTTATTGGTATGTTTCTAATGCTCACATTAATCCCTTGTGTGATTTTTTTGATTGGTTCAAGTCTATCCTATAAATAATATTTTGTTAGATTGTTCGGGATAGAGTTTCAATAATAGAGAGATGGAGATGATATGGAACAAAGATTTCAGGGATATTGCATTCTATTTTAATGAGGCTGTAATGATATTTCTATGATATTGATATTACTGTATTGTTTTGTATGGTTAGCCGAAGCATTTGGACTGCCATTTTTGGCTCCATATTTAAACAGAAGTGCAAACTACAGTTCTGGTATAAATTTTGCTGTTGCTGGTGCCACAGCCTTGGATGCCTCTTTTTTTCAAAAGTTGCAAATATCCGTCATTACAAATTTGAGCCTAAACACTCAGATCCAATGGTTCAAGGATTTTAAGAAGATGTACTGTTCTAGCGTGCAAGGTTAGTTGGTATTTAACAGTATTAATGTAGTTGTAATTTTTTGGATTCAACTGTATATGTTTTTTTGTCGATCAACGTTTCAGATCACTATTATTCCTTTTCCTGCTGATGGATCGTTGAGTGTGATCTGAAATGTGACACAAAAACATACATAGTTGAATCCAAAAGCTTGTAACAATTTTAATAGACCGTGGAAAACTCATTCCAACTAATAGTAATGTAATGAATAATTTAATAATATTAATTTATAATTAATATTTTATAATGTTGATCATGCTAGATTGTGAGGGGAATTTTGAAAATTCATTATTTATCCTCGGAGAGATTGGTGGAAATGATTTGAATTACCCTTTTGGCCCGGGGATTTCCATAGAGGAAGTCTCTTCTTTTGTTCCTTTGATCATCCAAACTATTAGGACAGCCCTTGAGGTTGGTTGGTTATTTTAATGGTTCTTAAATACTTGTTTTGAAATTCTATTAATTTATTTTCATGATTTATGTAAGTTTATTTTATCTTTGATGTTGGTTAGGTATTAATTCAAGAAAATGCAAAGAAGTTTCTGGTTCCAGGCAATTTGCCTATTGGATGTTCACCATCCTATTTAGCAACGCATCCAAGTAATGATCCATCTGATTTTGATGATATTGGGTGTCTGGTCAAGTTTAACAATTTCTCTGAAACTAATAACCATCTTTTGAGAATGATGCTACAAGATGTGCAGAGAGATCATCCAGATGTCTCAATTGTATATGCAGATTATTACTCAGCTGCAATGAGAATTTTAAGAAACCCTAAGCAATATGGTAAGCCATATTTTTGCATGCTATTTGTTGTTTTCTGAAGATGTTTCTGAATCATATCTATTGTCTGGAATTTAATTGACACTATTGGATTTTGATGTTGCAGGATTGCAGGAAAATATTTTGAGGGTATGTTGTGGAAAGGGTGGAAAGTATAATTACTCCCCAACTTCTGGTTGTAATGTGAATTCTACCTTGTGTCCTAATCCTATACAGTATTTTAACTGGGATGGTGTTCATCTTACAGAGACTGCTTACAGAGCCATATCTGACATGTTGATTAATGGAGAGTTCACAATTCCACCATTAAATTTGATAAACAAGAATTGTAAAAGTCCAAAAAGAGTCTAGATTTCTTTGACCCATTAGATTAAAAAAGTAGAAATGGTCATTACTAAAAGAAATGGATGGTTATAGCTTCACACCTCTTGTTATGCCCATCCTAGCCTGTCAGTTATTGTATCTGTTCTTACAATTTTAGGATAAGAAAAAGCTAATCAGATCCTCTGAACTAGAGCTTTTTATATCATTGAGTTTATTCCTTTTGAGTGAGTTTGTGCTTGTTTCAGATTGGCCAGGGAATGAGTTGATGGTTCTTCATCACTTTGGAGATAAAAGCCTAATTTTACAGTAAAATAAAAATAAAAATCTGGACCTAATCCTTGAACCTGTAACCCACTTCACGTGGCTCTTGTCTTACGTAATCAAAGTCCAAATTCTTCTTAAAGAATAACTAGTGTAATACACCGGTATCCCACTTATTAAAGAAAGATACCATGTTTTCTTTGTCTCTATTATTTTTGTGGTTGAAAAAAGGGTTCTAAAGGTACCTTTAATAATTGGTAATTCTAAATCTGATATTTTAGATTATCGCAGATAAATTAAATATCTTGTAATAAATATGTATATTTAAATTAATTAAAAGTGTTGGGAGTTAATAAATGAAATATGTTTGGAAATTAAATATTAATAATGATAAAATATGGATATTTAAAAATTAATGGTAGAATATGGATATTTATCTAACATTTTTTAATATAATTTTACGCATAAATAATAAATGTGATTATAATATTTTATATTATATAGAGATGATCATTTCATGTTTTATATATGTACATATGTACATAGTATGTGTGTATGTGTATGTTTATGTGTATACTATATGATAAAGTTTGATAGTATTTGAGATTTGGATTTCACTTTTTTATTTTCACAATCATTTATACTAGTTGAAATATGTCCTTTGCATCCATTATACCAAACATTTTTAATCACTGTGCTCTGTGTGTGCTCCATGTGAGTAGTCATATTAAAAGGATAAATAAGAGGGTCAACTACAAAAAAATTTAACAATATTTATACCTCCAATTGGAGTAGTAAAGAATGATAAGATTAAGTGCTATATTTATTTGATGGTTTGTCATCAATCATTCTAAGAATAAACCTACCAAAAATCATAGAATAAAGAAGATGTTTGCATGGTGTGAAAAATTTTATATCATTTTTATTTTAATTGTAAGGATAGGCAATAGAATAATTAAAATGCACTCAATAGAATCCATAGTAAAAAAATCTAACTAGGAAAGAAACCTAATTAGAGTGGTTTAGACAAGTTCATACTACTCCAATGTTCAATTATTTATGGTATGATATTTATCATAGAAATCAACAACCTACTAAAATTTTGAATGCATAAAATCCTTTATCTTCATTGATGCCTCTATAAGTGAAAGAAATATTCCATCATATGGCATACAAGAGGAAAGATATAAACTTAAACTGAACTTTTTTTTTCATAATTTTCAAATCAAATTTCTCCATATTTTCTTATTGGTGGGTCATATTTTTTATAGTTTTTAGCTTTTTTATCTATAAACTTGAGAGGACAACCTTCCATGAATAAAAAAATAAGGAGATAAAATTTAACTATGTTAGATTGAGTATTTTATCTACTCACTATACTTAAGTGTACTTAGGTTGATGAGGTTAGGCAACATCTTGTCTAATTGAATGTGCAACCTTTAAGCCTCTAAGGTTGGATGACTTTCCATCTCACCTCAAAGGTCACTCAATATTTGGTATCAAGGTTCATGATTTGGTCAAATAGGTTGTTGGTTTGCACATTCCAAGTGATCCAAAGTTTGACACCTATAGGACACTTGTCTACTTATTTGTGCCACATCATGGGGCACTTGTCAATCCAAATGATAGGTGGATTGAATATTCCTTTCCTATATATGCAAGCTCATATTGTACTTTCTAAGTATCTCTTTTTATCAATCTCTTTGATAATGTGAATTAGGTTGATCATTGTGTGAAATTTTTTTTTGTGGAAGCATAAGATTTTTTCCATTATGATCTTGGATGGAAATCCTAACATGGGATCAGATTCTTCACTACTTGCACAATGCTTTGATCATGTGAGGTAGATCATGACTATGAACATGGCATGGAGGTAGCAAAAGTTAACAAAATCTCTAGGATTCAAGCTTATATTAGTTATCCACCCCTTTGAAATGGTGAATAATCTACACTTGGCACCTTTTATCCAAAGGAATTCTAAATTTTCTACCCATAGACTCAGTCAACCCCCACCTACCCATTAATTTAGGCATTATTTGCTATGGTTTATTTACTGTTAAGAATTTGACACAATTTTTATAAAAAAAAATTATGCTCACTGTACTAGTTTAATTTATTTAATATTTTCTTACTAGTCGTTAGTTGATTGTTTGGTTACAAATTCAAATTTGTGAAGAAGTGGGTAGTTTTTTCTCATAATTGGCAAGGGGGGAGGGGTTTTGTTTGGCTATAACTTGCAAACAAGGGGTAATTATAATGGAGGTTTTAATTTTATGTTTTTGTATTTTATTGAGATTTGAGAGACATACTTAATCTATGTCCTCATTATCTACCCCATGACATAAATAAAATAAACTTGTAAGAACTCAAAACAACAAATAAATATGTAAATGCACTCAAATAAAGTGTCACAAAAACTAAATGTGTTCCTTAGGAAGGGAATCTTATAATTTTTTACTTACATTGAATTATAAAGTGTAATGGGGGCTGTGTACAACCTTCATTTGATATCACAATTATGGATCCTCGTGATTCTTGCCACATGGTGTGTGTTGTCTGGATTTTCCATCCCAACAATGTATCCTCATTATTCTCACTCCATGCATGTGTTCCTTGATGCAAACCCCTTTTAGCTTCTTGTACATATTTTGGACATAATTTTTTATCTAAATTCTTTGCACACTCTTGTGCCCAATTTCAATTGGTCTTCTTATATCTCTAAGCATTAAGGGGGGATTATGATAGTGTTATGATAATGCTTCTTTCAATGAAGTAGTGGAGGAACCTTCTACTTTAGGGGGTCTCATAGACCTTCTATCTTTATCTCTCAAATTGGGGATTATTTTAGTGGATCATATTTTTTGAGATTCTAATAATCCTAACCACAATACTATTTGTAATTTAAACTTCATAAAGTTTGATTTATTTTGTGTATTCATTTTTTATTAGTGTTCATATGTTCAATCATGTAGTGTAATGTATATCTTATCTTGATCTACACTTCTTGAAGGTTTGTTGATTCTAGCAAACACCAGTTCATCTTCAACAGAGTTTACAACTTTGACATGATTTAGTAGTTCCTCGTCATGATCTTCCTATCATCATGGGATATCTTTTCAAAATGTCTTATATCCTTCTCTTTCTCTTTTTAAAGAGGATTTTTGTTCCCACTAGGTTTTCTCCTTTAGTCTGCTTTATGAGAAACTTTGTATATGGGTACCTAACATGGCCTTATAGTTGGGAACCATTTCTATCTATTTTTACTTTTGTGATCACCACAAGTATCACTTAAGGGAGGTGTTAGAGTGAATAATTTATCTATTCCTTATAATTAAGTGTATTTAGGTTGATGAGGTTAGCCAACATCTTGTGTAACTGAATGTGCAACCTTTAAACCTCTAGAGGTTACCAAGTAATTTGGTAAATCTCATGTTCTACCTTTTTGAGGTTGGATGAGTTTCCATATCACCTCAAAGGTCACTCAACACTTGGCATCAAGAGTGATGACTTGGTCAAATAGGTTGTTGGTTTGCATGTATTCTAAGTGATAAAAAGGTCGACACCTATATGAAACTTGTCTAATTATTTATGCCACATCATGAGGCACTTGTCAATCCACATGGCAGGTGGATTGACTCTTCCTTACCTATATAGGCCAGCTTATGTTGTACTTTTTAAGTAACTCTTTTATCAATTCCTTCAATAATGTGAATTAGGTTGATCATTGTGTGTAGGTATTTTTGTGGAAGCATAAGGTTTTTATTGTTGTGATCTTAGATGGAAATCCTAACAAGCTAATGAATTAATATTTTTGGAGATTTATTAGTTTACATTGGAAATTGTGCTAAAAAAAAACTCCATTTCTAATGTTTGGTGTGACCTACAAACTGCATGAGATGTAATTCAAAAGATAGATCACGTGCTTGCATCATGGATGCATCATTGATGCCAAGTTTTGGAGATGTGTTGTAGACTAGTTTGATGTGAGAAGAGATTAATAATGAGGTTTTTGTTTGGATTTTATTGTTGGAAGATGTTGAATGTTTCCCATTTATTTCATATTTTACATTCATGCATATGAGGGTAGTTTTAGAGTCACTGAGTTAGTGGTTGATTCTTCTATTGTTTGAGTGGAAGGTAAGTATCAAACCATGTCTCTTTAGTTATTTTATTGTTGAATTTTTTTCCCTAACTATAGAAATGCATCTTGAGTTGTGCATACCCTAAGTGTAGAAAGACATATTGAGGTAAGTATTAAAGGCTTTGGAAATATAGGGGATGTCTTTTAAATACCATGTTCATTATTCAATAAAAATCCTACTTACTGATTTCTTTCTCTCAAACAAATGGCTTGGGAATACATTGCTTAAATTTTCTACAGTTGAACAAATAGATGTTAGTTGATCTCCTCTATTTCTTAGTCTTCCATCACCTTTGAAAAATCTTATCAACTCTTCTTGTTGTAGCCCTGAAGCCAATGTTGCTTCTACCTCCTCCTAACTATTATTACTTCTATTTCTTTGTCCAACTCCTTCATTCCTCCAAAAAATTCTCAATGATAACCACTTCTTTATTAGTTTCTTGTTCAATCATTGTTGCAAATTTGAAGGATCGTCTAAATATTTTAACTATTGTTTCATATTCAAGCCTTCTTAGTCGAATTCCCTAACTTAGGTGGTAGAAGGCTTGAAAATTGTTTTCATTGATCCTAACACTTCCCCTATGAACTTGATTAAAGTAACTTGAGTTTCTTTTCATTCATCCTTTCAAGCAGCAAAGATTCATCTCTTTCTTTCTTTTATTTGATCCTTTCTACAACTTATCTTGGAAAGAGAAGTTGAACTATGTTCCAAAGTACAATGGTGATTGGGAAAGGCTTAAAATATCCTCTACAATGATAGTCCTATGTTTGGTCTACATTTCCAATTTCACATATGATTCAACCTCTTGACCAAAAGTTAATTTTTCTCAACTTATTAAAGATTTACCAACGAATCTCCCTTGTTTACAAGAACATCATAAAATAGGGAATCCTTTAGATTGATATCTACAAATTCAATAGTAGTTCATACCATTCACTTTTAGAATGATTTCTATAAGGTGAAGATCTTCCCAGCTTACATCAATGGTTGGTGCCATTTTGGGAAATGAAAGCCATCCTTCTCAATAAAATTTTCTAAGCACATATTATGAAAACAAAATGGGGAAAATTGAAAGGAAACTAAAATATAAAAACATGTTTAACAAAAACTACATAAGAAAGTTCAGTAAAGAAAGTAAAATATAAACATGTTATCCTTACAAAAATTGTATAGGGAAAATCAGTATTGAAATAAAATATGAAAGAAAATAGACAAAACCTCTCTATCTATATATTTCCTTGCATGAAAATGATATAGTTTCTACAATGATGAAATTGAACAAAGAGGAAAAGGAGAGAAAATAGAGGATAGAGGAAACATAAATAAAGTGCAAAAAATAAAATATAGAGATAAACAAAAATATTTCTTTATTTCATATATCATTAAAAATATAGATTAAAATTTATCTTAAAGTAGATATATATATTGTCATCTTTATTTTACACTCAAAAAGCAAAGCAGGATGAACTACCCTATTATTGGCTATTTAGTGTAACTATTGCTACAACAATATTGGTTTCCCTACCCTTCATTTTCTTTTCATATATAGAAAATACTATTAAAGCCTAAAAATTTCCCCAACAAGGAGAGAAAATCAAAAATAATAAAAGTATATTTAATTATGCTATGAGGAAAAATATTTCCAAGAAGATTATGCTTTTGAATTCTCATTTAAATTTTTTGTGCACTTGAGAGTTGAAAGCATCACTAAAGTGGAATGAGTTGGAGAAAATAAATTTCACATTCTTGAGAGAAATTAGATAGTGGAGAGAAAGAGGAAATTATGGTGGAGTAAATGAGGGTAGTTGGGATTAATTCCAATAGAAATACTAGTCACCTATGAAGTTTCTAGAAAGAAGATATAGCTATGACTGCAAGATGTGGTTGAGGGATAAAAATATATGTAACAATTGTAGTACAAAAAAATAAGCTTTAGATATACCAATTATTTGGAATTTTTTCCAATGTTTATCTTGTCTTCTTCTTGCAGTGATCATTGATATTCTTCATGCAATTTTTTGGTCCTTGATTATGGACACTTTTACTATACTACGTCGTCATGTCTTTCATGGTGGGACAAGAAGAAATTCCAAATTATTGTATAATTGTAGCAATAGAAAGATCTATTATAAATCTCTCATTAGGTGTAGTGATATATTTGGAGCCAAAAAAATTATTCTCTTTGCATTCTATTATAAGATTTAGAAAGTGGAAAAATATGGGAAAACCAAAAAAAATTACAATTCTATTATTATCTAGTTTCTTTGCCTTCAGAGAAGGGTTTCTTCCAATTACACTCTCCTTGAATTATTTTATGTCTACATGTCATAAGTCGGTATCTACTATAAAACCCCAACTTGAAGTAATATTGGACTCATGGAAAACTCCCTTAAACTTATATTTCATCTTATTGACCATAGACAACTAATCCTTATGTAGCGTAGAAAAATGGATCTTTGGACATTTTCATGCTCATTTGGGTCTTTCTTGTGGATGTTGGCTTAGTTTTTCCTTCATTTAATGTTGTAATGTGGTCAACACATTTACATTAGGTCTTGGGCCATTGTTAATTAATAAGAATTTTATGATGCCTTGTAAAAGTGTTGTAAAGTGTTGTAACACACCTTCACACTTTTCTAGGATCTTATTAATATATTTAACCTAAATAATCTTTTTTTATCACTTACCAAGCTTATTTGAAACTGTGTAAAGTGTTGTAACAAAATTTCATGCTTTTCTAGGCTTTTCATTAATAATTTTACCTTTCTTATGCTTTAATTGGCCTCGTTTTACATTTACAGGCCTTACTTAAGTGTGGTTTTGAAAATAATCCCTATAAAAATCATTTAATACATATAAGTTCAGAAACCCACTTAAAATGCCTAAGTGAGACCCATTTTCCACTAGGGGTGAATGAGTCCCCTTTGGCACAAAAATTAAAATAATTTCAATTTTCTGGCAGGTTATTATTTTCTAAGACCTAATGTTAGCCCGTGATGTTGTATTCTTGGGAATTATTACATAATTGTGTATAAATATAGGGTTTTTTCTCTCATTTCAACCCTCTCCCTAATATCCCAATAATTCAAGCAATTAATCAATCATTTGCATAAGCATTCTAAGAATTTCAAGTATCCTCAAGTCTACATGTGTCAGAGCTTTTACTTGCATGTCTTTAGATTTCTACTTTAAGGGTTTGGTGAGTTGTAGCATTGCATGTTGTTCATTGATCATTCTCTTTACATATTTCATTTCATTTTCAAGGGTTTAATTACCAAACTAAGGTTTGACCAAGGAAAACCCCTATTCACTAACCCTCAACAATTTTTCCCTCTCAGAGATCTTATTAATAACAATACAATTAAAGTTACATTACATTAGTTGTGAGGATATGGGAAGGACTGTGGAGCTCAGGCATGAAAGCCAGGATTTTGAATCTTTGAACAATGGAGTAGGCTATGGAGTAGGATCTGAGGAATCCTAGGTGGAATCAGTGCATGTTTCAAGTGAGGAGAAAGGTAAGGATGAATCAAATGAGGACACTAGAAACAACATTCAAGTGGACCCAGGAGGGAAGAAAAATTTGGGGGGTTCCCCTAAAGGACAAAAAGGAAAAAAATCCAATGAAGTGGTAGGGACCACTGATAGGGAAGGAGCAAAGTGCAAACCTTGCTCTTCATTATTTAGTGTTAAACCAAATGGAAAAAAATTCTTCCCTTTAGTGTGTAATTTTTCTAACCCAATGAAAGGTAAGTTTTCCATCTCTATGCCTAATCCAATTGTTGATCATAATATTGCTTTGATGGACAAAGTTTTGTTTGGTAAGTTTATGGGCCCTAGACCAAATGTTGAGATGGTTAGGGAGTTTTTCAAAAATAAGTGGAGAATCAATGGTAGGGTTACGATGGCTGCTCTTCCTAGAGGTTTCTTTTCCTTTGAGTTCACCTGCAAGGAGGACATATTGGCTATGAGGAGTGGTGGACCTTGGGTTATAGGAAAATCTTCCCTGGATCTTAAGAAATGGACCTCTCACTTGGATCTCTCTGATTCCATTTTTGAGAATGTTCCAGCTTGGGCTAGACTCTCAGGTCTCCCTCTAAAGTATTGGAATGAGGACATATTTGATGGTATTGCTAATTCTTTTGGAGATCTTCTATCTATTGACCCTATGACAGCAACTAGAAATTGGTTGGTGTTTGCACAAATTTGTGTGGGAGTTTCACAAAATGTTGACATCCCTTCTTCAATAGATATCCAGTCTAAGTTGGGAACTTGGATGCAAGCTATTGATTTTGAGTCCATTCCCTTTTATTGCTTTAAGTGCATAAAAATGAGGCATTGGGCTAAGAAATGCCCATTAAATGCTAGAAAAGACAAATAAAATCTCCAATCTAACCCTAAGACTATTTGGAGAAAGAAGCCTAAAGGGGAAGGGAAAGCTAGCAATACCAATACCCTTAATGAGGAATCTGGTAGGAAATTTGAAGCTCAGAGGAATACCACTGGAATCAATGTCAAAGTAGAACCCAAGGAATCTAATGTTCAAAAGAATCAACAAATAGGGTTAGAAAGTATTTTTGGTTCAAAGGAAGAAGGAGAAGAAATCTCAGAGAATGGTGGGGAAGGTAAAAGGGATAAGGACTTTGTTTCTTCCACTCTTAATATTTTATCAGAAGGAAAAGATAAGGTGAATCTCTAGATATTGGCATTCCTATCCTAAAAACTACTTCTATAGAAGGTTTCCCTTCGAGTGACCCTCTTAAACTCTAGGAAAAAATAACTCTGGATTTTGTCAAGGACACCTTTGAGAATCTGAGCCAAAATATTAAACTTTAAAGTAACAATTTGAACCACCTCAGGAATGGCTAGGTGGGTACCCTCCCCTGGGAGAAAAGAAGAATGTATGATAAGGAATGGGAATCTAGGAGAGAGATGGAGAGTCAAGAAGAAACTGATTGGGAAGAAGTCCTCTCTCAATTAAAGAAAAAGAAGGAGAGAATTAAACAACAAAATACTTCGAGTGGAGTTGTTACCAAAACAAGAGAAAAGGTGGATTATGGTGCTACTAATTATAGCCAAGGAAGAAGGTCAGGTAAATGGAAGAAAGAGCATGAAAACTTTCAGGACATAGCAGATGGTGTTCAAAACACAATTCCAAAGATTCTCCAAACCCCTGGTAAGATATGAAGATTATGTCTTGGACTATTAGAGGGCTTAATAGCCTTAATAAGAGGGATGTTTTGCACAATTTTGTTAGGGGTCATAAACCTGATATTCTTCTCATCCAAGAAACTAAAATTTCCAGAGATAAGGTGGAGAAGATTAAAAAAAAATTGGAACTGTGGAATCCAAGGAAATAGTTTAGATGGTGCATCAGGACGAATTGCTACTTTTTGGAACTAGAAATTTATTAAAGGGGAACCTTTGATAGAGAGCACTAATCATGTGGCTACTAAATTCACACATATCAGAGACAATTTTAGTTGGATTCAATTGAATATCTATGCTCCTAATGGGAAAGGATCCAGAAAATATTTTTGAAATGAGCTCTCTGCTTTCCGTAGAATCTTTGACAATGACCACTAGGTTGTAATGGGTGACCTCAACACTCCCCTTTTGAATAAAGAGAAATTTGAAGGATCTCAAGTGAATTCAGAGAGTAAATATGATCTTTTGGACTTCATCAACAACAAGGCATTGATTGATCTAGATTTGCAAGGATCCATTTATACCTAGTCGAATAGAAGAATCGATAAGGAACTGATTCAAGTAAGGCTAGGTAGAACTTTAATTTCTGATCAATGGCTTATAAACTATTACTATTCTCTTAAATCTCTTTCTAGAGTGGGCTCTGATTGCTTTCCTATAAGTTTTGTGGTGGACCCTATAAAGGTGAAGAAGAACTCTCCCTTTAGATTTGAAAGAATGTGGTTGTCCCACCCCCATATTTTTGATGAAATCAGGAAATGGTGGAATATTGATGTTCCAGGTACTGCTATGTTCAAAATTGCTAATAAACTAAGGGAAGTAAAACATGAACCAAGAAGCTAGAAAAAAGAGTCCTTTGGAAACATTTTTGGCATTAAATCTGAACTTCAAATGGAGCTTACGAAGATCCAAGATAAAATTCAAAGGGAAGGATACATTGAAAATAATAGGGCTAAAGAAAATGAGCTGCTGGTGAAATTGTATGATATTATAGCTAAAGAGGAGGAGTTTTGGAGGCATAGATCTAGAGTGTTGTGGCTCTCAGCTAGAGATAGAAATACCAAGTACTTCCATCTGTCTACCTCAAAATATAGGGCTGCCAATATAATTTCTCACATTGAAGTTAATAGCACGAAATATGAGGAAGAGGAAGACATCAAAAAGCAAATTGCCATCTTCTTTAACAACCTTCTTTTGGTGAATGGGGAATTCAACCATAATGGCCAAGATTTTTTGTTAGAGGCTATCCCTAAGGTTATTGGGATGGAAGATAATGATAATCTTGCTTCCATCCCCTCTAGGGAGGAAATTATGAAAGTTGTCTTTTCTTTTGAAGGAAACAAGGCCCCTGGCCCTTATGGGTTTCCTATGTTCTTTTTTCAATGGTTTTGGGAAATTGTTGAAAAGGATGTTGTGAATGCTATTTAGGAATTCTTTGGATCTAGAAGTATTCTTAAGGAATTAAATGCTACTTTCTTGGTCCTTGTTCCCAAGAAACCTGGGTTAGGGAGTTTGAGGCGTTTAGGCCGATTAGTCTTTGCAACTCTTTCTATAGAATCATATCTAAGGTTTTGACATCAAGGATCCTTACTATCCTTCCTTTGTTGATATCCCCTCACTAGAATGGTTTTATTCTTGGAAGGAAAATCTCAGACTCTATAGTTACTGTCCATGAGAATATCCATTCACTTGTGGAATCTAAAACTTAACAGTTTCTTCTTAAGTTGGATATATCCAAATCTTATGACTATGTTGACTGGGATTTTTTATTCAAAATTATTAGGGTGTTTGGTTCTAGCAGCAGAGTCATTCAATTGGTGAATCAATTGGTTACTACTATCTCCACATCTATCATTGTGAATGGGTCTCCTTCAAGAATCATTCAAAATTCAAGAGGTCTAAGATAGGGTGATCCTATTTCTCCTATTCTATTCACAATCATGGTTGAGAGCCTGGGAAGGAACCTTAGAATTTTGATTGAACAGAGGTCTCTTGTTGGTCTTAGCCCTTCATCTACAAATTTTATTTTTTCTCACCAATAGTTTGTTGATGACACTATGCTGATGGGAAGATCTACGGTGACTGAGCCTAAGACTTTGAAAAAAACTTTGGACATGTATGAGAAGGAAACTGGGTAGATGGTCAATAGATAGAAGAGCTCCCTTTTTTTATTTAATACCCTTGAGCATAGATAGGTCAATATTGCAAGAATCCTTGGTTGTAGAGTGGAATCCTTACCCTCTACTTATCTTGTACTACCGCTTTTCCTTAAACCTCCAGATTCCTTTTGGTGTTCGTTAGTTGATAGATTCAGTAAGAAGTTGGTAGGATGGAAAGGAGCTCTTCCGAGCCAAGCTGGAAAAAATCAGCTTCTCAAAACTTCTCTTCAAAATCTCCCAGTTTATGCTTTAACCCTTTTCAAAATTCTTGCTAAATATGCGAAGGCCATTGAAAAGATCCAAAAAAGATTCATTTGGTTTGGCGTGGAGGAGAGAAAGAGGATGCCTCTTATAGGATGGGATTTGGTTTGCAGATTGAAAACCTTGGGGGGATTAGGTCTTAGAAAAATTAGAATGATTAATAAGACTCTTCTTACTAAACAAATATGGAGATCCTTCTTGTCTATTGGAGAATGGAAAGATATCTTAAGAAGTAAATATATGACCAATTGTGGGTCCCTCAAAGCTTTGTTGGATTCTCCTATTTTTCCCCATGGTTCAGCTTGTTGGAATGACATGATTGTTGGTAGAAAGATCTTGGATTCAGGGGTTGGATAGCATAGTAGAAGTGATAATCTAGCTAGGTTCTGGGAGGATAGATGGCTTTTTAAGGATCCCCTTATCAAAATTGAAAGATTTAATAGATGGGATGATTTTTTCAAAGCATCTTTTGGAGAGTATGTTAAAGATTATTGGAATGAAGGAAATTGGGTGGATTTGTGTGTGGTTTGTCAGCAGTTGGCTCAGCTTCAATCTTCCTTAAGGGCTATTAGATTGGGACAAAATCAGCTAGATGATCATCTTGTCTGGATGGAGAAACCTTTGGGTAACTACTCCGTTTCTTCGGTTGTTTCTAAATTGTACCTTTCTCAAGCCCCCAACTCCTTTCTAGTCTAAAGCATGGATAAAACACTTGACTCCTAAAGTCAACATTTTCTTCTGGATTTTGCTTCAAAATAAGGTGCGAATGATGGATAATCTTTGCAAATGGGGATTTCAGATTCCCAACAGGTGTTACCTT
The DNA here is from genome assembly GCA_007258455.2 of Sequoia sempervirens. Lineage (NCBI taxonomy): Eukaryota > Viridiplantae > Streptophyta > Pinopsida > Cupressales > Cupressaceae > Sequoia > Sequoia sempervirens. The sequence goes on along the minus strand of VDFB02168118.1, from coordinate 31,697,386 downwards.
TGCAAGTGTGAGGTGAATTTAGCAAACCATTTGTTTCTCCACTGTTTATTTGTTACTACAATCCAAGGAAATTTTTTAGCCCTCTGGAATATTTCTTGGGTGTTCCCCCTGTCCATTGAAGATTTCTTTTTATAATGGAATGCTCCATCTCAAAATCCTTTCATTTGAAGCTTATGGGATTTTATTTTCCCTTTTCTTGTTCTGGGAGTATGGAAAGAACATAATAACAAACTTTTCAACGATAAGGAGATGTCAGAGACTAATATTTTTGAAAAAAAAATTAGGCTTATAAAGGAAAACTTTAATGTTATTCCCCAACAAGCTCTTAATCTTGAAGCTATGGTGTGCACTCCCTATGATCTAATGTTATCCAGAGATTTGGAATATCAAAATGGATGTTTCTAAGGCATCCAAGCTAGCTAAGAAAATTATGGAGGGTGTGCACTAGACCTTTCCTCCAAATGGCTAGACTAAAGCCAACTTTCATGGCGTTGTGAAGGGAAATCTGGGTATGGCCAGAAGTGGATGTGTTAAGGGACTCAAATGGTAACTTTATGGTGGTTATGGCCATTTCCCTAGGTCATCAAACCAACCATGTGGTAGAGGCTATGGGATTTTTTCAAGTTTTAAATTTAGCTCATAATCTAAATATAAAATATTTATGGCTTAGAGAGGACTCCAAAATCATCATTGACAATCTCCTAAGTAGGACCCCTCCCTCCTAGTCAATTAAGAATTGGATTGAAGAAGAAAAACCTATTTTATATACAAGTTTGATAAAGTTAAAGTCTCCCACATCTACAAGGAAGCTAACAACGTGGCAAATTACTTTGCGAATGAGGGGGTTAAGAGGGGAGGTTTGAACATGTGGCAAGATTTTAGGGACTTGGGAGTTGAAGTCAGGGCCTTATTAAATTATGATGTTACGCATGGGAAAGAGGAAAATATCTTTAATGATGATAGGGAAAAGGGTTAAGTACATCAAAATGAAGAGATTTGATGGGGCCGTGTCAAATAACTTAGTTGGTAAGGAAAAGTGACACGCTTTATGGGTTGATTGGAATGGCTACGTAAACTTGCAACAAGTTTTTGACACTGGTAGAGATTGCAGTGAGATGCATTCGAATATGGGGGGGATAGGAAAAGAATCAAGCCAAAAAGCTACGAAATTCATGCGAGGAATGCTAAGGTCTGCAAACAGGTTGTGAGAGGTGGTTTGGTTTCATTCCTAGAAAAACTTCATGGGCCTGATCCTATGGCTACTGACCACTTTTAGAAGAACTGGAATAATGGAGAAATAATCCTCTTTGGGAGAAATGTGAAATTAGATTAGCAAATCATAGGAGAAGTGACTAGAATGTCCACTAAGGGCATGAAGTTTCTTCATGACAGAAGGTTTTCAGATGAGGTGGTAATCAAATTTGCTAAGAAAGAAAAGGAGAAAATAAAACTGGTCAAAGTTTCCAACAACTATTTTGAAATCGACACCATCAAGGCTCTTTGGAGAAAGGTGCTTCATGTCATATTGGATTATATTACCTTGGATGGGAGATTCACCAAAGTTTATGGGCATCATTTTTCTATCCTTTACCACTTCCACCATAAGGTATGAATTTCTCTGCCTTATTATTTTTTCTATTCAATGAGAAATAACCTTGAGTACCAGAAGAAAAATCCAAGGAGATACCCTATTCTTCATCTTGGTCTTCTAAGGTTAATCTATAAACATTTTCAAAGCCTATCGGCTTTATCCAAACCAGTTGCCTCCACGATGTTTGAGGACTATGATACATATAGTGGTGGCTCAAAGAATCATTCTAAGCCTAAACTAGAGAGAATTGTTGAATCCCATCCATCCCATGTCCTGTTCGGTAAGAAAACCCATCTTTGTAAACCCTAGCTCGCAGAAGCTAACCTTGAGATTTACCTCGATAGCCTAGTTCCTTTAAAGAATCCCACTCTCAAGGGTTACCTTGCCAATAAGTTGGTTTCCTACTCTTTGAACTCTCTGGAGGACAAAACTAAGAACCCTGTAGCTAGCAGAAACTTTGTCTCTACCCCTCCTGCTTCTTTTACAGATGATGGTACTAGATTTCCCAGCTCCCCTAACCTGAATGATTTTAACCTCATTTTAGACCGGGATCAATCTGGAGATATCCTTTCCTCTACTAGAAGTGGCATTGGTGATATTTTTAGGGTTATGAGATGGTCCTATCAAGAAATTAATGATCTGAATGTCAGAAATAGGGTTCTTAATAGTAAGTTGGAGGAGCTGGCATTGAAGTTGTCTGCTCTAAGTAATGAAGAAGGAAAATAGAAAAAGAACAATATTGGAATGGGAGATGATGCTATTGAGGACAAGTATAAGACTTTGGAAGATGAAATTGTAAAAAAAAAAAACAACATGAAAAATGTTGTGGAACAAAACCATAGAATGGCAAGGCACAATGCCATTGTCATCAATGTTATGTCTAAAAAGTTGGAAAATTCGTAACAGGGCTCACTAGTTATTGACCTGGAAAAGGACAAGGATAAAAACAAGAATGAGGACCAAGGAATATCGAAGAGGACCCGGGCCAACCTTAAGAGGAAAGAACCCCCTACTACCCAATTGGTATAGATCTTAAAGAGGGGGGTTCAAAAAATGAACGACATGGAAGCTGAGACAATAGAAACTTTAAAGTCCCAAGTTTAGTCGCTACTGGTGTTTTGTCTGGTCTTTTTGGGTATTTTTTGTGGCCCTTTCTAGCATTTTTGGTGGTTGTGGCTCTGTCATTTTGTTGTCCTCTCTACAAACTCTTTGTTTATGGGATATTTGACGATATTTTATTTTGTTTGTAAACTTTGTGGTTTCGGGTCCCTATAAAACCCATTTTTTCCTCTTTCAAAAACAATTTTTCCATCTCTTTGCATGTGTTTTTTAGGTATAAGTTACATATTTATCAAAGAGAAAGATTAGAAAAGTTGTCAAAAAAATTTCAAAGTTGTCAAATCCCTAAAAGAAGCTTAGAGAACACCTACAGGTCAAATTTTGTAGTTTCAAATCCAGAAACCTATCAGGAGTAGAAGTGCAGATCGGGAGCTACATATTCCACTTTTGATTTTTCCAAAATTTGGAAGTGGATTGATATTCCATTAGTAGTGTATGAGTCCCACTGCAAGGCCCAAATAGAGATTCTTGTAGTTTTGAGTACCTAGTTGTATGAAACCTATTCTGGCAGAATCTTCCCAAAATAGGACTAAGTCACCTAGCTTGGTGTATGAATCCTATTTGGCTTCAACAGTGAATTATTTAGGATTCCAAAGCTCCATTCCATCCTTTTCCAGTCTCCAAGTGTACACTTTTAGTTTCATAAGTTTTTGTTACAATAATTTATTAACATTTCTAGGTCATTTTTCATATCACAACGTGTTTTCAAATATTTTGGATTTTCTAAGTTTTGCATTAGTAGTTAATCTGAGCTTTTATCAACTTTCAGCATCTAAGACACCCCCTTTTGATAGATTTCAATCTCATTTGCATTGTAATCTCAAGGGATTATTCTTGAGTGAGCCATTAAGATTTTTGGTAGCTCTCTCCTTTTAGGTGCAAAACCCTAGAAGTGAAAGAGAAGCCCACATCTCCAAAAATATTTGGTTCATTTTGGTGAACCCAACTTTAGAACATCATATTTATAATTTTAAGTGCATTTAAATCCTAGGAATAGCTTACATTTGCATTTCATTGCATTTTACATTGTTTAATAATTTGTATTCTAGGGTTTTCAAATTAGCATTAATGAAAAGCTCATTTAGTTTGCATTTTTTCATTTCATCTCATTAAAAATTTGCTAAAGTTATGCATTTCCATATCATATTTTCATTAGAAAATATAAAAATCATAGAATCCAATTCAAAAATTCTTTTTTTTTTCAAAAACTCACTACATGGACTCATTCGCCACCATGGGTGAATCAGTCCAATTGCACATTTTTCATTGCATTTTCTATCATTTCCAATTCATTATCTGAATTTCTATTTTATTTTTTACCTTTCTATTTCTATTTCTATATTTGTTGTTTTATTCAATTTCTTGCATCTATTTTTCTTTCATTCATTTACATCATAGATATGTGTTTTAACAAGCTTTGGATGTCATTAAAATCCTTAGTTTATGTCAAGTTATGCCTTTGGAACTAATCCTAATGACATTGAACTCACTCATGCTCATTCAAACCCTCATGAATGTCCTCCTCGTGATGTTGACATCAATTGAGAAGATGATGACAACATGAATAAGTTCCTAAATGATTGCCTTGACAACCTTGAAGCTAATGCATCCTTTTATCCATCCATAAAACAATAGGATCTTCCTATAGTACCACCTCCCAAGATGCTTGGTTACATCCTGAAACAAAAGTTGAACCTAAGTTCCCTCTAACAAGTGAACCTAGTTCTTTTAGACAAACAAACAATCAATCATTTTATGATCACAAAGTAACAAACACTCCAATCAACCTCAAAGAAACATATGGAAAAGGCTTCTCAATTTTTAGAAAACAAGGATGTGATACAACAAATGAGCATAGAATTCATCAAATCTTTGAGAAAAATTCACAAGATGAAAGCACAACGAAGCTAGGATACCAAGATCCCTCTCATAACACCAAGCCTCCTAGAGAATATCTGAGGCTTCATGACGACAACATGGAGATCTTGATTCCCATCCTAATATTAATGTCCTCCTTCCTAGAGAGCAACCCTTGACTAATAACAATGACAAGGATGATAGGATCACTTTGGGTCCTTCCCCTTCAATTCAAGAGAAGGGTGAATCTAGTAAACACAAGAGGCCTTAAAAATTACAAAAACTAAAGTTTCCTCTCTGTCCACCACCTAAAAGTGAAAGGAAACTTCAAATACTTTTAAATAAAGGACTCATACTATTACCCCCTATTAATAGGTTGGTAATATATCCTAAAGATGCCAAAGTTCCACATTGTGTGTATCATCATATTCTTGAAAATATTAGTAATGAGTGTGGTACATTGAAAGAAATATTGAGAAAGTATCATTTCAATGGTGATAGTTGCTATCTAGTGATCCCATAAAATACTCTCATACTCCTTGTCATGTAATAGTTGTAGAACATTCCCTTCTCACTATTACATGACCTTTCCCATCACCTACCTTGGCTCATTCTTTTACCTTGGCTCATTCTTTCCTTGCACCTAGTGGGGGAAAGAAGTTGCTAGCCTTGTTCTAGTAATGAATTTTCCATTGTACCTTAGTTGTGTTATTCACCTTTCACTTATACAAATTGAGATTCAGAGGCCAACTTGCAAGCTCGACGGTTGACTCACATTGTCCTTAGTAGTCTTTTACACTTTTATTTCATTTTCCTTTGTGTGATTGCATGTGTGTAATTTGATTCCCCGTGATGTTTTTTTTATATTATCTCTCTTTGTGACATTCTTCTATTTGTACCTTCACTATTCTTTGTGTCATGCATCACTTTCACCTTTTTCTCTTTTTCTTATGTTTTCCTTTTTGGGATGAAACATAGCATTGAGACATCCATGTCTCATTCATGTTGATCCAAAGGGCTTTCTTTTTTTTCCTTTTTCTTTTGTCTTTTTCTTATGTTTTTGTTTTGGGGATGACACAAGGCATTGAGACATCCATGTCTCTTTCACATTAACACAAAAGGCCATTTTCTTTTACCTTTTTTACTTGTCCTTTTTTTTTGTATTTTGTTTTTCTTTTGGGGATGACACAAGGAATTGAGACATCCATGTCTCTTTCATGTTGACCCAAAATTCCCTTTTCTTTTACCTTTTTTTCTTGTCTTTTTCTTTTTTTCTTGTGTTCTCCTTTTGGGGATGACACAAGGCATTGAGACATTCACTCCTCCTTCATGCTGACCCAAAAGCTTTTCCTCTTCTTTTTCCTTTCTTTTTTTCTTTTATTTTTCTTTTGGGGATGACACAAAGTGTTGAGGCACCTTATGTCTCTTCCATGTTGACCCAAAATATTTTTCTTTATTTTCACTCTATTTATGGCATTCTTCTAGTTCTATGTATGGGTATGTGTAGGATCATGATGGGCCAAAAAGTGGCAATATGTAAGTGATATGATGGCCCATGTGGCTGACAAATTTTTTTTTACCCAAAATTGATGAAATGAAAAGGGTTTTTAAAGGAGATTCTCATTTTTCCACCAATATAAATTATGCTTTACTTTGAATTTAATAAATAATTATTATTTATTTTTTATTTGAATTACGACTAGAGTCCTGATTGATAGGCTGATTGAAAAACATCTATAGCTTTCAAACAATATCACATTTTTTGAATTTGAAACATGCATCACATTCTATGCTTTGTATACTATAGGATTAAAAAATATATATTGAATTTCATGAAGTTTTGACCAAGTTAAGGTGGTAGACATATGAGTTTTTATATTTTTAAATGTTGTAATAAAAAAATCATAATTAATTATTTAATTGGGAAAAATTACAAAAAAATATGCATCACATCTAGACATGAGTCCTCTACTTATATCTAAAATCTTATAAAAAATAATTATCATTTTATTGTGGTTAGGGTGGTGAAGATGCCTACTTCTTAGTTTTTCCTTGAAATTTAAGTACTACTGCATTGAAATTTAAAATTTTCACCAAATAGATTTTTATTTTTTAAATAAACCTAGTAGTTTAGAAACTACATTCAATTTGCTACGGATTCTATTCTTACATATTTTTGAAATAATATAGATAGCTTATTCAAATTTTTATGTCAAATTGCCTAACTCTGATTTTTTTGATTTTTTTGCCACTTAAGGGCCTATTTTTTCCATCATGATCCTGCACATACCCGTATTTGGGCAATGATGACAGTTCCAAGCTCTCTAACAAACATTGTAGAAAAGAACATAAGGACCCCAAATCCATAGATCCCTTTTTTGTTTGGTGTTTTCATTTTGTAGGAAACCCCTTTCTTTTATTTTTCCTTTCCTTCACATGATGTAGCTTTACTCAGAAACATATGACTTGGCATAGGGCTTTCCAAGTTGGATCTCATGTCTTTTTTCTTCTTGTTTGCATTTTTCATTTGCTACTTTAAAGTAATTACTCACAATATGGTGTTAGCAATTCCTTTAAAGTGGAGGCATACATTGGCATTATTCTTTTGTATTTTTTCATTCCTTGGTTCTTAGTACAACCTTCTTACTTCATACAATGCATTTTCTCACTTTATGGATGACATTGGGCATAGTTTCTTTCATGGGTGTGATATATCTTAGTATATTACATTCCTCTTAGTGGCTTGATGTGACACACTACATCCTCTAAGTTGTGAATCTTCTATTCTTTGATCTGTCCTCTCTTGGAAACATCAGACACAATGTTCCCTAATTTAAGGAACTCACATGAACTAAGAAAGAATCCTTTGAATATTCTTTGCATGTTGCATTTGTTATATGGTCATCTTACTTAACACAACTTGCATGCCTGTGGTTCCATCACATTTTTTCATGAGCTCCAAGCATATGAAGTTTTTCTCATCTCATGAAGCTCAAAAAGACCAATTTTCTTTTGTGGCTCCTCGTTAAAGTTATCAAAAGGTATAACTTTGGTATGGTTGAGTGGGAAGCACATTTTGAGGCATAACTTTCCCATAGCCACCTACATGTGTGTGAGTGCATACTAGCTATGAGTGTATGTTTCTCACCTTCTTGGACTTCTCACCTAGTGGACATCCATGAGTTCCATTTCCTTAGAGTGACTATGCATTTTTCAGAAAAAACAACCTAGATCTAATCCACATCGGGATGGAAAAATGATCGAAGTTTGATTTGATTCTCTCTTTTTGTCTCTTTTTCTTTTTCTCTCTTTCATTCTTTACACTATTTTCATGTGTGTTCCCTTGTGCTTATGTTTGGTTTGCTATGGGATCTTGATCTTGGGGGCTTGATCACCCCTCTTGATTATTGTTGTCTCATCTTTCTAGCATGAGTGCATTTGGATCCCTCTTAATGTGCATGTTTGGCTACTTTAGTGTGATTTTGAAGTAGGTTCATCCTCTCACTAAAGTGGGGACTAAATGTAGTGTAAAAAAATGGATCTTTGGAAATTTTCACACTCATTTCAGTCTTTCTTGTGGATGTTGTCTTAGTTTTTCCTTGATTTAACGTTGTAATGTGGTCAACACATTCACATTCGATCTTGGGCCCTTGTGAATTAATAAGAATTTTATTATTCATTGTAAAAGTGTTGTAAAGTGTTGTAGCACACCTTCACACTTATCTAGGATCTTATTAATATATTTCACCTAAATAACCTCTTTTTATCACTTACCGAGTCTTATTTCAAACTATTGTGAAAAACCTTCATGCTTATCTAGGCTTTTCATTAATAATTTGACCTTTATTATGAATTAATTGGCCCCATTTTACACTTACAAGCCTTAATTAAGTGAATTTTTGAAAATAATCTCGATAAACCTCATTTAATACATCTAATTTTTGAAACCCAATTAAAATGCCTAAGTCTGACCCATTCACCACTAGGGATGAATGAGTCCCCTTTGACACAAAAATTAAAACAACTTCAAATTTATAGCGGGTTATTATTTTCTAACACCTAAGGTTGGCCTGTGATGTGATCTATTTTCATCAATTATTGCATAATTATGTATAAATATAAGGTTTTTCCTCTCATTTCATCCCTCTCCCTAATCTCTCAATCATTGAAGCAATTAATCAATCATTCACTTAAGCATTCTAAGCATTTCAAGCATCCTCAATTCTACATCTATTGGAGCTTTTACTTGCATGTCTTTAGATTTCTACTTCAAGGGTTTGGTGAGTTGCAGCATTGCATGTTGTTCATTCATCATTCTCTTTACATATTTTATTTCATTTTCAAGGGTTTAATTACCAAACTAGGGTTTGACCAAGGAAAACACTATTCACTAACCCTCAACAAATTTTCCCTCTCTTTGTATATGTTTAGCAAATCTAAGTTGTATATTTGTCAAAGAGAAAGATTGGAAAAGTTGTCAAAAAAAATTCAAAGTCATTCAAAGTTATCAACGCCCTAAAAGAAGCTTGGAGAACACCTACAGGTCAAATTTTGTAGTTTTGAATCTGGAAACCTATCAGGAGTAGAAGTGTAGACTGGGAGCTACAAATTCCACTTTTTATTTTCCCAAAATCTGGAAGTGGATTGATATGCCATCAGTGGTGTATGAGTCCCACTACTAGGTGCAAACAAATATTTTTGCAGTTCTGAGTACCCAGTTGTCTGAAACCTATTCTAGTAGAATCTTCTCGAATAGGACTAAGTCGCCTAGCTTGGTGTATTAGTCCTAGTTGGCTTCAATAGCGAATTATTTAGGATTACAAAGCTCCATTCCATTCTTTTCTAGTCTCCAAGTGCACACTTTTAATTTCATAAGTTTATGTTATAATTTGTTTACATTTCTAGGTCATTTGGCATATCACATGTTTTCAAACATTTTGCATTTTTTATGTTTTGCATTAGTAGTTAATCTCTTTTATCGATTTGAAACATCTAGGACACTCCCCATTGATATATTTCAATCTCATTTGCATTGGAATCTCAAGGGCTTATTCTTGAGTGGGCCATTAAGATTTTTGGTACCTCTCTCCTTTTAGGTGCAAAACCCTAGAAGTGTAAAAGAAGCCCACATCTCCAAAAATATTTGGTTCCCCTCCATGAAGGGGATCTAATAAATTACATATAAATTTTTATCATTTAGAAATTTATATTTTGAAATGTTAGTCACTAATAGGATATCATTTGAAATCAGCTTTATAGTCCATAAATTCTAATTTATGGAAATCAATTTCATAAATATAGAATTGATTTTAATCCACCTTTAATACCAATGGTATTCATAAGAAAACCCAATAAAATTAATAATTTGATAAATTTTTATACCAATTAGAGTTTTCTATAATTATAGAATGCAATAAATTAGCTCACTATAAGATATCAACATTCATAACTAAAATTTTCATTTAAAAAAATTACACATTTATTTGGATTGATACAAATTAAAACCTAAAATCAATACCATTTAGGATTTCTTCTCTAAGATGCAAGGATTTGGAAATCATAAAGTAAAACTTCCATTTTAGTATTTTTGTTAAACTTTGGTAGAATTTTTTAGATTATGTGAACATTGTGAGACTTTAGTCTTGGATGTAAAATATCACACATTTTGGGCTTAAAATTATGTTTGCGCTTTAATCAAAACTTCTTTTGGTTTAGTTGAAACTTTGATTGGATAGTGAAAATGTCAATATATGAGTAAATTAATGCAAATACAAGTTCACTTCCCTTCTCCTTTTGATGATATTTTGTAGATTTTGTGAACTCTTATAGAAATTTGAGGGAGACAAGGATATCATGGCCCATTTTTTGTAGTTTCTAAGGATATATCCCAAAGGTGCTTAAGTGTCCACAAAAGTGGTTTTCGTGAAAATTTAGAAGCATAAAGGCACAACCTGTAAGAGTGAATAATTTATCTATTCACTATAGATTAAGTGTACTTAGGTTGATGAGGCTAGAAAAAATCTTGTATAACTGAATGTGCAACCTTTTATGCCTCTAGAGGTTGTGTAATTGTTTAGTAAACCTCATGTGCATAAATTTTGAGGTTGGAAGACTTTTCATCTCAGCTCAAAGGTCACTTTTGTATTCATTCAACACTTTTTCTAAAGGTTTATGACCTAGTCAAAGAAGTTGTTGGTTTACACATTCCAAGTGATCCAAATGTTGACACCTATAGGACATTTATCTTCTTTTTTGTGCCACATCATAGGGAACTTGTAAATCAACATGATAGGTGGATTGTCTCTTTCTTTCCTATATAGGAGAGATTGTATTTCATATTTTAATCAACTCTTATTAATCTCTTTGATAATATGAATTAGGCTCATTTTTTGCAAGTGCTTTTACAGAAGCACAAGATTTTTTGGTTTATGATCTTGGATAGAAATCCTAACATGGTATTAGAGTAATGTAGCAAAACAATTCCCAAAAACTTGTATCAAACATAATTTGAGTTCCATGCAACTTAATTTTGATGTAAAAATAATATTTGTTTGGGTTTAATGTCTTTTGGAGCGGTTGTGTGATTTCAAGATAGGTTTAATGTATTTTCGAGCGGTTGTGTGATTTGAAGAAATGTATTCTAAAGATTTGATGTTGAGTGGCATCACTTGAAATAATTTTGGAATGCCTCACCAAATCCATGACTTTAGTCAAGAATTTCCATTAGCTCATATAGATTTCACAGATATTTATTTGCATGTAGAGGTTGTGAGAATCTATCCTATTTTCTCTACATGCATAGGCATACCTTTGGAATTCCATCTTGTCCCATATTTTTAATTTCTATTGTGATAGGTGAGTTGTAATTTGAAGTGGCAGTGTAGACTCATAGTCCAAATTTATTTTGCACACCAATTCTTCTGAAGAGGCATGTTGACTTATTTCTATTTGGAAATCTCTATGAATTATGATCTATATTCTACCAAGACCTGCATCCAAAAATAAGATTCATACTTTGTGCAGGCCATGATCAAGTATTGTAGATTCATATTGTATCACTCCATAGTATACAATATACTTCTATTGCTATAAATTAATGGGAGAGAGGTGGAGTTGTAGGAAATATGCATTACCTAGATGGCACCAAATGCTCATCTTTTTTTTGTTGCACAACTCTCTAAGGTAGTGGTCATACATACAAAACTATCTTCATCAAACTATGATGCCTCTTAATCTCCACACTAAATGAAGGATGGATTTTTTACTCCAAAAATCCCAAGATAAAAAGGTTCTAAATGGAGTGAATTACCCTCGGTCACCTCAATGAAAAAGGAAAAATGATAGGATGAAAAACAAAGAGAAAACTAATCTATGTTTTTGGGGTTTCCAAAAATAAAGGATTTTGGGAATTGGGTGAAAAATCCGCAAGGGTCTCAGACTATAGACTAACTAGATCTTAGCTAGAGGAAATCAACACAAGACTTGGACAACAATGTCATGCATTTTCATCTCAAGGATGCACTAACATCTCGTACATACTGATAATATAGTCTATAATTGGAAGGTTACAAAGTGTGCTAACAACCTAAAAACCTTAATTTGATAACTTACATAAAAATGATAGAATGTTAAGAATATACAAAATAAAACAACTACAACAAAAAGAATACTATAACTTGAAAGATAAATTTACTATATTGAAATGATGTGCAAGGGTAGTAGATATCCAACTTATAGCTGGTCCAAGGGTATGTGCAAGATCATAATGGGCCAAAAAGTGGCAATATGATGGGTATGTGGTTGATGACTATTTTTTTACCCAAAATTGGTGAAATGAAGAGGGTTTTTAAAGGATATTCTCAGCTTTCTACTGATATAAATTATTCTTTACTTTGAATTTAATAAGTAATTATTATTCATTTTCTATTCAAATTATGAGTAAAGTCTTGATTGATAGGACAATTGAAAAAAACTATAGCTTTCAAATGGTGTCACATTTTTTGAATCCAAAACATGCATCACATTCTATGTCTTGCATACTATAGGATTAAAAAAAGAAAAAATGAATTTCATGAAGTTTTGACCAAGTTAAGGTAGTCAGACATACAAGTTTTTAAATTTTTTAAAAAATTGTAATAAAAAAATCATAATTAATTGTTTACTTGGAAAAAAATTACAAAAAATAATGCATCACATTGGGGCATGAGTCCTCTACTCATATCTAAAATCGTATAAAAAAAATATTATCATTAAATTATTTTGGTTAGGGTGGTCAGACAGACACCTACTTCTTACTTTTTCCCTGAAATTTAAGTACCACTGCATTAAAATTTCAAATTTTCACCAAATATATTTTTATTTATTTTTAACAAACCTAGTAGTTTAGAAACTAAATTCAATTTGCTACATATTCTATTCTTAAATATTTTTGAAATAATATAGATAACTTATTAAAAAATTTATGTCAAGTTTCCTAACTCTGATTTTTATGAATTTTTTGCCACTTAAGGGCTTGTTTTTTCCATGATGATCCTGCACATACCCCCAACCTTGCACAAGCTCCATGTGAACAAAGTACCTACACACACGACTATGGAAAAATTTTGGGGTTGTGGTTTGGAGTTTTCCTTAATTAGACCCTCGCTTTAGGTTTTCCACTTCCATGGACAACCAATAGACCACAATAGAGAGAAAATGATAAAGAAATGAAATAGAAACAATATATAGAAAGAAAAGACAATCTATATGCTATCTATAATATTGATAATTGAATGGAATGACAACAATAAAGCATTACCCTCACTTTTGTAAAGATTGAGAAGATGAAAGGAACGATGGTAACATGGTGTAAGAAGGATATGCAAGACCATAGTGCCAATAGTTTGAAGCATACCAGAAAGTGATATAGAAAGAAGAAAGAATAGAGAAAGTAAAGATGGAGTTGGAAAAATGAAGTGTATAATGTGATAGATCAAGAGAGAGGTTTAATGGAATGAATAAATGAGTTTAAACTGAGAATATGGAGGCAAAAGGGATGTTTCCAAGAAAGTCTATGCTAGTAGGAGATGTTACAACCCATAGATGTGACAAAATGTAATGCTCAAATATCTACTTACTTGAGAATCTATCGAGAACATTTTTGTAGTGCACATATGTCTATGCAGTGTATAAGAGTCCTTGATGAAATTCCCTCCACCAATAGAAAATACAAAAGCATGAATAAGAAAAAAGGACTAAGGTGCTATATTTTTGCATTATCAATGTTATAAGGCTAAATTTATGGTATATTATTGGAAATTATAGTAGGGTGGAATTTTACACCTCAAAATTTTCCCCCCACTTTAGTGAGCATATGTGAGCTAAAGTACAAAGAGATTGAGGATAATATACCGAAAAGGAGAGGAAGTAGTCCTTCAATCTGTATATGTAGAATGAAAGGGGGTTCACTAGAATGCAAAGAGGACACAAATCTTTGATCTTGCAAATCTAGTTGCAATATTTCTACAAGCATGCTAGCTACAAAAAAACACGTTAGGTGAAAAAGAGAAAATAATAGACACAATCATAAGAAACAATAAGACCCAATTTGATTAGATATAAGATGATGCCGAGAGGTATGGCTAGCTTGGATAGAGTCCATATGGTAAGCATACAGGCCTATGGCTATTGAAAACTACATTTTAGGATAGTCATAAAAATACAATTCTAGTTAGTCTACCCCCAATCTAGATGCTAAGATATAAGACATCGAGACATTAGGACATAACATGTCAAATATCAGATATAAGACAAATTATAAGACAAAAATGATTTTTTTTTCAAAAGACTTTCATAAAGGGGTTATTTCATCAAGGAATCCTTTTCATAAGACATCAAGAGACCAAGGAACCATTTTAAAAGAATACACATTTTAAAGACCCATAATTTTCCACAAGTGATTCTTCCATCAAGGAATCCTTTTGAAAGATATTTTATCAAGGAATCCTTTGGTAAAAATGCTCATTTTTGAAAGGAAGTTTTTATATTATTTTGTCAAGTAATCTTTTTGAAAGAAAATGAGAACCCCCACTTAGAACATGATGTGTGCTACACAAAGGAGCACATGTCACTCTAAGGAGAGAATAAAGACGAGATGTTATGACATGAAATACATGACAAGATGTATTCATGGAATGTCATCAAACACATGAGGGGCAACACATAAAATCCACAACATCAAGAGGTAGATAAGGGTATGTGTAGGATCATCATGGGAAAAATAGGCCCTTAAGTGGCAAAAAATTTAGAAAATTTAGAGTTAGGAAACTTGATGTAAAAATTTGAATAAGTTATCTATATTATTTCAAAAATATTTAAGAATACAATCTATAGCAAATTGAATGTAGTTTTTAAACTACTAGGTTTTTTTTTTTTAATCTATTTGGTGAAAATTTGAAATTTCAATGTAGTAGTACTTAAATTTTAGGGAAAAAATAACTAGGTGTCTATTTAACCACCCTAACCACAATAAAATGATAACATTTTTTATAAGATTTTAGATATAAGAAGAGGACTCATGTACCAATGTGATGCATATTTTTTTGTAATTTTTTTCCAAGTAAATAATTAATTATGAAATTTTTATTACAACTTTTAAAAAATATTAAAAATCATATGTTTTCCCACCTTAACTTGGTCAAAACTTCATGAATTCATCTTCTTCTTTTTAATCCTATAGTATGCAAATCATAAAATGTGATGCATGTTTCAAATTCAAAAACTATGATACAGTTTAAAAGTTATAAATGTTTTTCAATCAGCCTATCAATCAATACTTCAGGACCATAACTCAAATAGAAAATGAATAATAATTATTTATTAAATTCAAAGTAAATCATAATTTATATTGGTGGAAAGTTGAGAATCTCCTTTAAAAACCATTTTTGTTTCATCAATTTTGGATAAAAAAACAAAGTCATCAGCCACATACCCTACACATACCCATCATATTGCCACTTTTTGGCCCATCATGATCCTACACATACCCAAAAGTAGAGACAAAAAAATCAAGAGATAGGGGATTTGATAATTCAGGGTTAGAATTGTTCATTGTTTAAATAGGTAGATAGAGTATAATATACATATGAACTATCATCAACCCCTAAACATATTAGAAATAATGGTACATGAGGATAAATAAAAAAATTGAATCAACATGGGAGAAGGCTTAAATGCCTTCAATGCTTTGCATCATCCTTAACATGAAAATGCAAGAGTACAATGTATAAAAGAATGATGAAATAAATATAAGTTTACAAAGTATTCACATGCATGTAACCAAGCACTTACAAGGGTAGCAAGGTTCCTACAAGAAAGATCACAAAACGCATTCAAATAATCACACAAATCAAATCAATAGATGCAAAAGATGGACCACCTTAATCTGAGTCCACCAATAGGTCATCCTACTCCTAATCTATATCAATAACTGGGAGGGATAAAAAGGTTTTTACCAACCAAATCACTTGTAACAAAATCCAAGGAAGAAGGCACATCAAGGCCCTCTTCTCCAATCTCTTATGAGACTAGAGTCACTGATCTCTCAAAGATCGATGATAGAATCAATATTTCCTCCAATGAGTTGAACATGCAATTTTTTAGACTCCCATGTGTCAACTAAGTTTGAGGAGGAAAAGACACCTAAGAGTGACTAATTCCCTCAGAAAAAGTAGTAGTGAAAAAATCCAAGGATATGGGGGATCCCTCCATAATGAAGATGATGCAAACTAAAGAAGAACTAGACTCCATAGGAGACAAGGGTTTCTTACAACCCTCACTCAAAGCAAGGTCATTCTCAAGGTTTCAATTTAATAGGGGATGTAGAATCCCCATAGAAGAAGTGGAAGTAGAAGAATAAGGGTATGGGGCCACAAAGGACACCACCTTCATATGAGGCATGTCGATGGGATACTAGAAAGGAAGAATATTAGGAAGAGAGGTAAGGAGAGGAGGCTCTGCCAAAATTGAAATGAAATTCTACACCCTTTTGAGATGAGGTTCATTAGGATCCATTGATGAAGCTAGAATAGGCACAAAGGTGATGGGAATTGAGGTAGAGTAAGGAAAAGGAGCAAAAGTGTACCATATAAAAATGGATCATTGCCATTTTCATGGTCTTTTAGGTCTTTCACTCATGATGATTGATCTATTTTGCTTTGATTTAATGTTGCAATGTGACTTATGCATTCACATTAGGTCTGAAATATTCAAATTAAGGTGTCTTGTGAAGGTGTTGTGAAGTATTGTAGCACATTTCTATAGTTTTCTAAACTTTTTTCATTACAATTCACCTAAAAATAACCTTTTCATCACTTATCAAGTCCTATTTTGAAGTGTTCTAAAGTCTTGTGACAAGCTTTCATGCTCTTCTAGGCTTGATTTCACTATTTGCACCTCTCTTATGCTTTATTTGACCCCTTTATGCACTCATAAGACTTAATTAAGTGTATTTTTGAATGTAAACTACAAAAACAATTTTAAATGTGTTAGTGTAGGTTTTTTAATATTTTTCTTACACATTATTGAGCATACCTTAGGTTATAGGAGATGTGGTTTATGTGAGGACACATGGTGTAATCCATCGGTTACATGTGTTGCTCCCACTCACACTTAGGTGGTTGAGTTTCACACCCTCTTTTGGCCTTATATGCCACCTCACAAAACCACTCATTTGTCTCTTTCTGAGTAGGTTATGCAACCTATTTGGCATTTTCCAAGTAGGCATAACTCCCACCTAATTTGGTTATTTGGGAGTTATTACCCCTCTTGGAATTATTTACCCATATTGTGCTATATAATCAACACTCACCTCTCCCTCCTATCTAGTCAAGATGAGTTCATATTAACTCAATCAATTCAAAGGAGAGTTGAGGCATATTGTATCATTTAGTGTGTGATAATAACATCATTTTGTTATTGCACTATATTCCTACATTTTATCTCTTGCTGCTCTCATGTGGAAGGTTTATCTTGGTTCTGCAGGTGATCCTGGGTGCTCAAGTTCATCAACAACTCTTACATGGTATTAGAGCTATATCTCAGCTCTTACATGGTATCAGAGCATCAGATCTGCAAGCCCCTTCTCAAATTTAAGAGATTTGTGTGTTTAATCAATATTGTAGGTTTCAACATGCCTTTGCTTGTCTTAAGTAGGTGATTCTACCTTTTCATGCTGTTTTTTGGTTGTTGGGGTCATTCTATGTTGCTAAAGACATTTTTTTTACACTACATCCATATTTTCTGTATATTTTAAAGAAAATATGCCATCTTGGTTTTGTTTGTAGTAGAAAAAAACCATCTGGGTTGTTGCTAGTTTCTACATACAGGTTACATATTTTGCAGAATCTAAATCAGAACATTTCTACAGACCCCCTCTCCAATTGCATTTTTTATTTTGCAGTCAATCTTTGGAGGGCCATAATTAAGTCATACAAGCTCTTTTTTCAAAGAATTTTCTTTTGATTTGGGGTATAATTTCACAGGCTTTGCAGTGGTGTTATCCATTTTTTCTCAAGTGATCCGGATTTTCTAGAAAATCAGTTTTATCAGTAGATCTAAAGGACAGTTCTCATTTTTTTAACTTCAAATTGATGTAACTTTCACATACGACCTCACATTGAGGTGATTATTTTTTTGAAAGTGAATATTTTTTTGAGCACTACACATTGGTGCTATTTTGATGTTCTAATTCTGAGATTTGATTGTACTTTCAGTATTTGGGTCTATTTTAGACATTTGTAAAACTCTGGAAAAAAACTCCAGCATTGTAAACGCACTGATTTATAAAGTGCCAAATTATTTTTTGTTGGGGGGGATTCTTGATTGAGTGAAAAAGGGGGGGTCTCTCTTTGTGTGTGTGTGTTTTTTGATCTGTTCACTTGTGCTTTTCTTTTCCTTCACACATGGATCATTCTATGGTTCCTTTGCTAACACCTTATAATTATGCAACATGGCATCAACATGCATGGAATTCCTTAATGAAACTTGGGTATACTCCATATGTTGAAAACAAGGTAGTTGAACCTGAAGATGATAAGGAAAAGATAAAATAGATGCTTGAACATACAAAAGCTCTTGGATGTCTTCATAGCTTTGTTTCCCTTGATCTTATGTTTCAGATTGAATCTTGTACAAATTCACATGATGCTTGGGAAAAGTAAAAATATTTGTATGGTACAACAGATGAAGTCAAAAGCTATCAAATTGAAAATGAATTGATGAGCCTTGATCCAAAGAACTTTGGTAACATCCAGGATTATATTACTAAGGTCAATGATCTGAGAGCACAATGTAAAGCTTGTGGTATTGATAAAAAGGACATTCAGTTAATCTATAATACACTGAATAAACTTGGTCCTGAATTTGTAGCTTTTGTTTCTAGCTTTCATACTCATAGACTAACTATGGGATCTACATACACTATGCCTTCATTTGCATCTTTTTTTGAGATGTTAATGCATGAACAACAAAAGCTTCTTTCTATGGGTCTCATAAAGCCATCACAGAATCAAGCCTTGTTGGCTAGTCAGCCTAAGGGATAGAAAGAGTTAGGACAATCTGACAAGAAACAAAAGAAATCTAAGAAAAATCCACGCACAGATCAAGCACAACACAAATCCTCTACAAGGGAGGACTCATCTAAGAAGGAGAAGTCTACTTGTTCATATTGCAAGAGGATTGGACATGAAGAACATTCTTGTTATAAGAAGGATATTGATGAACTGAAACATCTTCTTAAGAAGAACAACATTGATCTACCTTCTAGAATGTCTGAGTCTACTTCTTCTTCACATTCCAAATAGTCAGGATCTAGTAAGGAACAAGGTCATGCAGAATTTGCTTCTGAGTCTAAGAAAAATAAAGGTAAAGCTCTTTGTGCTTCTACAAGTCATGAATCAGGGAAATGGCTCCTAGATTCTGGAGCTTCTCATCATATGGCTTCTTCACAGTCTATGTTCTCTTCTTTTGAGCCTTGTGCTATGCCACCTATTTTGATGGGCAACAACACTTACATGAGTGTAATTGGGAAGGGTTCTGTTGATATTGGGGATGGCACCTTCAATGATGTTTTGTGTGTACCTCACTTGACAAACAATCTTCTTTCCATCTATCAGATCACTCATGGTGGAGCAGGGAAGACTGTGGAATTCACACCTGATTCAGTTATCATCAGAGACTTGGAGAGTAAAGAGATAATTGCTACTGGGATAGTTGATAATCAATCTTGGTTGTATACTTTTTCAGACTTTTCACCTAATGACGGTTTTGATCCTTTGGCTATTGATCACACTCCTTGTGTGACATTTGATTTTGAGGAGAATTTTGGCTATTTGAATCTTGGTATTCTCACATCAGATCCAGTTATCGAGCCTTACATTCCTTCTCCTCTAACGATTGTTTCTTCTGAAGATACTTGTGTTACTTTCATTGCTACTTGTGATTCAGTGCAATAGGATCGACATTGTCTTCCAGATATAGTTGCTTGGGATGACTACTTGACAGACATTGCAGGTTTGTTCATAGAGTCTCATATTTTAGACTTGGGAGACACTATTCATGGCATCCATCTTCTCTTTGATGAAGTTGATCCTTCTTCAGTTGTTATGGAGGAACATGTGGATCCTCTTGTTCATTCTCCACATGATCATTCATCACAGTTTGACATGAGTGTGGATACTTTTGAGTAGCATTTGGAGGAGGCATCTTTGTTTTTAGAGGAGGTAGTTGAGTCTTTGGATTTTGTTCTACACACATCTCTACTAGGTTTTGGATTGTCATCTTCATCAGTGTGGCCTATAACACCCGAGTTGGTGGTGGCAACTTTTGACATCGACGTGGAGACAGATGAGCAGTTTTTAGAGAATTCATACATTTTGAGCTTTCTTCCCTCATATTCATTTCAGGAATGGGAATACATTCTTCATACACCTTTGGTTTTGTTTCTTCCTAAGGGGAGGAACATTGTTCAACAATTGTGGACCATGTTCTACATTCAATTTCAAGCTTCAACCATTGGCATAGTTGACTACTTTGGGGAAGACTACATGGTCTTTCCTATCCTTTCTATTTTGGAGGGGACTTCTTCCTTGCATGGGATTCTTCTTGCGTTGGGAAACTTGTTTTCTTTTCTCTCTTTTTGGGAGGAGTTTTTTCCCAATGGGTTTTCTCCTTTACTTCATTTGTGAGAAAGTATTTTGTACATGGGTACCTAACATGGCCTAGTAGCCGAGACCCATATTTGCATCTTTGTGTCTTCTCACCCACCTAAGCTATTCTTAAGGGGGGGTGTTAGTGTAGGTTTTTTAATATTTTTCCTACACATTATTAAGCATACCTTAGGTTATAGGAGATGTGGTTTATGTGAGGACACATGGCGTAATCCATCGGTTACATGTGTTGCTCCCACTCGCACTTAGGTGGTTGAGTTTCACACCCTCTTTTGGCCTTATATGTCACCTCACAAAACCACTCATTTGTCTCTTTCTGAGTAGGTCATGCCACCTATTTTTCATTTTCCAAGTAGGCATAACTCCCACCTAATTTGGTTATTTGGGAGTTATTACCCCTCTTCGAATTATTTGCCCATATTGTGCTATATAATCAGCACTCACCTCTCCCTCCTATCTAGTCAAGATGTAACTCAATCAATTCAAAGGAGAGTTGAGGCATAGTGTATCATTTGGTGTGTGATAATAACTTCATTTTGTTATTGCATTGTATTCCTACATTTTATCTCTTGCTGCTCTCGTGTGGAAGGTTTATCTTGGTTTTGCAGGTGATCCTGGATGCTCGAGTTCATCAACAACTCTTACATGGTATCAGAGCTATATCTCAGCTCTTACAAAATGCAATATAATTCTTGACACCCACTTACAATTCCAAGGTGGGATCCATTCTCCATGGGTGGTGAATGAGTTCCTCTTGGCTCCAAATTCAAAATATTTAAAATTTTCTTTCAAGTTTTTATTCAAAATTACCTTATGACGACCTATGATATTGTATTATTGGGTTATTAGGGAACAATTTTATATAAATAAGTGTTTTTCTCCTCATTTTACATTTCTCCTACAATATCCCCATTCACTAAGCATCAATTAGTATTTGAGCACTTTTCATCATTCAATCAAGCATCATGGAGCAACCATTGACATATCTTTAGATTTATTCAACTAGGTTGTGCTGAGTTGAGTACATTTGTATGTTTTTTATTCATCATTCCTTGTTCATTTCATTCCATTTCTTCATTAAGGGTTTGAATACCAAAGTGGGATTTGGCCAAGGAAAATCACTATACTCTAACCCTTAACCATTTTTCCCTTGTTGCATGTGTGTTTGCAGACTTGTGTATGCATATTTTTCAAGCAATTAGGTGTTGAAAGGTGGTCAAGAAGTCAACAAAGTGTTTCAAGTCAAATACATCATATTTCATGTTTGGAGACAACTTGCAGTTTGTTTTATGCAGATTTGACTTCGTTAACCCAACAAGAAGACACATGTAGATCTGGAACTACAAAATTGACCCTTGATTTCATAGAACTTTGGGAGAGAAATGATTCACCATCAGTGGTGAATGAGTCCCACCTTAAGGCTGGAAAAGTAGATTTTGTCAGATTCTAGATCCTGACAGTCAAAAACTAATTTTCAAGTATTTTTTCCAATAGTAGGATTGATTTTTCATTAGTGGCGAATGAGTCCCACTGGTGATATGCATTGATTTTTTCCAGCATTCAAATCCTTCCAGATCCATCATCCAATTCCCAAGTGCACTCTATTTAGCCTTTTTCAATTATGCTTGCATTATTTTACATCTCTATTGTATTTTTTGGAAATCACATTGTGTTTTCAAACATTGCATATTACGTAGGTTTTGCATCTGTAATTAGTCAATTTCAACACTTAGTTTCATTTACAGTATTGCATTTAGTCTCAATTACATCATAGATATCTTAGTTTGAGTGAATCACAACAATTTTAAGGGTCTCTCCTTTTAGGTGAAAGATCCTAAGAGTGCAAGAGAAGAACATAGACCATCAACAAAATTTTTGGTTCATTTTGGTGAACCTACATATTGAATACTTTATCTTTCTGATTTCAACTGCATCTTGCATCCTAGGTTTCATTTGCATCAACATTCAATTGGGAATTTTTTCTTTTTGCACCCTATGGTTTCTCATATTGCATTAGTGAAAGACTCATTTAGATTTCATTTTTGCATATCAAATCATTCAAAAACTACAAATTTACATTTGCATCCTCAATTTTCATGTGAAAAGCATTGAATTCACTTTAATTTTTTTGAAAAAAACAAAAAAATAGCATAACTAGACTCATTCACGACCTTGGGTGAATCAGTCCACCTACACATCTTAAACTACATTTTTAGACTTTTGCTGGGCATTTATTACACTTATGTTCTCTGTTGTTATTTATTTGTTTCAGTTTGCAAAAAAATTGTTATTTGCATTGTACACTCCTTGATTCCATTGCATTTGCATCTATCCCATCTTTTGTGGTAATTGTATTAGTGTTTGGTGCCCCAGTGATAATACTTTAGTGAGACAAAGTTCTAGATTCATGGCTTCCTGTGATATCACTTCTGTTGTGGACCTTGGAATCTCAAGAGCTCCTAATCCTAGTATGGAAAATGGTGCATTAGGCATGGATACTACCACTACAATGTCTTCACCTTTCCATCCAATGCATATTGACACACAAACTAATTCCATTCCGCAAGAAAAATTTATTAGTATTCATGAGGATTTTGCACATTTACAACAAGATTTATCCCTTGAAAACATTTCCACCATTGCCATACCTAACATAGAAAAACTTCATCATTTGATTGAAAGTGATGATGGCTTACAAGTTATGGAAATAATTTCTGAGATATACAACAAACATGTTCCTTCTACTTCCCAATCCACAAGCATTGTTGTGAACCAAGGAGGACCTCACATTTTTCCCCCTTCAACCATAACATCCATACCAACTTATACCACTCCTCAAGTTACAACAACCATGCAATAGGTTAGTCATGCAACTCCTTCTTTCATTATTACAACTAGTATTCCTAGTTATATTTTTGCATCCAATGTTCCATCTACCACCTTCACCCCTCTTAGTGTCTCTTTCACTTCTCCTAATAATACATATACTTAATCACCATTTTCCCTTGCAGCCCATACCACTTACACCGATCCCATCATTACACAACTCTTTAACACTATTTCATCCATGCAACAACCAATATCCACCATTAGCCAAAGCCAAAATGCTTCACCTACATATCATGTTTGTAGTATCCCCTTATCTTTAGAGACTTAAGAAACCTGATGCCATAAGGGATTGAGATGCCTAGGTTTGAGAAGTACGGAGGTAAAGGAGATCCTACTAATCATGTCAATGCTTATACAACCTTGTGCAATGATTTTTCCCTTGATGATAAGCTATTATCCAAACCTTTTCCTAGAACCTTAAAGGACACTACATTGGAGTGGTTTTCAAACTTACCCAATCATTCAATTTGATCATTTAATGAACTTGTGGATGCCATTATAAGTCACCTCCAAGTTCATATGACTCCCAAAAAGATAGTGGATGATCTAATGTGATGTAAACAAAATGCAAATGAAAAAGTAACTGATTTCATTTCATGATATCAGTCATTGTATGCTCAAAATGATGCCAAGATTCTTGATTCATATCTGTAGAAGATGTTTATTGAAAACTTGCACACAAACCTTCAGGATAAGTTGACTGTGATGAAATTTCCTTTGTTCATGCATTAATGCATGACCCTTTATGACTATCACAACTCAGTTTCTAGTCATGATTCAAAGTCCACTTCTAACCCAACTAAGAAGTTTGAACAAACTAATGAAAATTACACACCAAACTTTCATAAACCAAATAGAGGCTTTTTACAGTTCAATCCACCTCCTCAACAACAAAATCAACCCATACCTACTCAAGTGGCAGCTGTTAAAGTAGTGGTTCCCTTTACCTATGGGGAACTGAAGAGATAATTCTCCCCCTTACCTAATGCCCTCCATAACATAATGAATCAATTGCTCCTGCAACAAATGATCATTTTTCCTATAGTTAAACCCCTTGATACTACCAATCCTTTACCACCCACCTTTAAACCAAATGCTTATTGTCATTTTCATCGCCAAAATGGACATGAAACTGAACAATGTAATTATCTCAAACACTTAGTTTAATACCTCATCTATTTCGGCCATTTGTCCATTACAGGTGTCAATGATCAAGGCAATAAGTCTCTTGCACCCCCCAATCAGAATTTATAAATTTTCACCAACCCCATGCCTAAACACAATGTTTCATTTGTCAAAGCTAGTGAACCTTCAAACACTCATGTGATGAACATTGATACAAATAATGAACAACTTGCTATTACTCAAACTGTTACCAAAGTTAATCCTATGGATGAACTTATGGGTACAATAGATGTTGTCCCTCGTAAGGGCCCAACAAAAAATATCTTGATATTACCTTTTATTTTCATTATATACTTAAAAATCTTCCTAATGGTCCTCTTTACATAGCTGGCCAAATCTATGATAAGCCCACAAATGGGTTATTAATAGATCCCGCTTGTGGTGAGAATGTGATCAGGAAATAATTCTTAGTATTACATGAACTTTATGAAGATGATTATGATAAGCCAACCACATGGATTAAAACACATACTAGTTTTGCATGCCTTATGATTGGATCGATCATACTCCTATTACAAATAGGACCCAAAACTTTGGATGTAACATTTTCTATTATTCCACAATTGAATCATTTTTTTGTGGCTAGGTCACCCTTGGCTTCATTCAATGAAAGTGGTCCCTTTAGTTGTTCACAAATGTTTGAATTTTCCACATGGAAATAAAATATTTCCCATACACCATAGTGGTTTTCATCCATTGTCTTCTAAAGGTAACTTCTTCATAGAGGCCTTTTGGCTTGAACCTATGGATCCCATCACCCCTCATAAAGATTTATTTTTCAATGCCTATCAAAAGTTCAAAGCCAAAAAAATAGCCAACTTGTCTCTTCACTCGATGTCTCTATACACTGCTACTCCTCCCATCATAGATGAGATGATTCTTCAACCTAAGTCCTTACTTGAACAAGCAAAGAAACTTCCCACACAACCAACAAAAAACACTTCACCTTCATGTTGATTATTTTTTTATGTACTTCTCAACACAGGTAATGCATAGGTACATCACCTCTCTTAAAAGAAAATCTTCCACAATCAGATTGCATAACACTATCCCAAGGTCTCTAATGTCAAGTCCTAAAAGTTCTTGGAATATCTTAGTTGATTTATGTTATTTTCCTAAATCACAAGGTGGACTTACGGATGAGTCACAAAGCATGGAAAGTTGGTTGTGTAAATGCAGTTTCAAAGTGTTGTAAGTGAATGAACAAAGGTCGTCAACTCAAAATAACAAGTTCAAACTACTCAAGTCCATTTGATTTAGCTTCATGGTGATGCTTTGGATCCTACTCTAACCAAGGACTGAAAGAAATAACAAAAGGAGAAGCAATGACATAAAGAAGCCTAGGCTAACTTGGCACAACAACTTTTCATCAAGAAGTGCTAAAAGTATAGGTTGAAAGCTCATAAAATACCATAACACCAATTTCCATTATCACTTACATTCAAGAATCTACAACTAAAACTAATATGGAAGGTAGAACCATGCATTCAAGATTAGCAAAATCAAAGAGAACATCCATAAAATCATGCAATGATGTCTTCTATTTCTGTAAATTCTTTCTACACCAGCTCTCCAACCCCTTACAAATGAGGAGCAAGCCCTTATTTATAGTTTTCCAAAAGGAGAATGAACGACCAAGATTAATTCACAATAAGTGGCCCAAATTTTTTTACATTAGGGTTTCACCTACCCCACAATATATAGCAATTTAAAATACAACTTTTGTCCTTTTCCCTATTTTTTCTTGTAGTGGCTAGTCACTATAGCAATTTTGTCTTCTAGCTCATTACCTTTTTGTTGTAGCTAAAACTATTCAAAAGTCACCTTCTTGCTAATGTATTTACAACATTTCTTTAGCCAATCAAATGAATCTTCTTGCAGATTTGTGTTATGGAGAAGCAAACATGCTACTATTGATTTTGGTGAACAACTCTTGATGGATCGTGATCACTTAATAAAAATAAAATAGCTCTCCTATTAGGCCTCCCCGATGGACGTGCAGTAGGCTCCATAAATCCTACATACACAAAATATTAAAAGGTCATAATATTCATATTTGGAGCTCATTTGGACCACCAACATAAATGTGGGTTCAGGAGTGCTGGCACCAAGTTGAATAACAAACGAAAGGTGAAAAGAAGGTGGACAACAAACTGGAAGGGATGTTCACAGACCTAAAAAAACTTAGCAAAAACAAGATTTTAAATTATAGAACATGGGAGAAGGGGAAGAAAGAGTGCCAAAATAAAATTCCTCAAGATTTGACTAATTTTTAAAAAAGTGGAAGTTTGAAAGGGGAAATTCGAGGAGCAGTGCCCTTTTGAAATGAGAATGAGCACACAACAGCCTAGAAGGAGAGTCCCAGATGACGGTAGAGGGGTAGAGTTCTAGAAATGCCCATAGAGTGGCAGAGTTCTAGAAATAGCCATAGAGGGGCCAGGTCTCTAAAGGTGGGTTGTCAGGGGCCAACAGAAGGTCAAAACGACTAAGGAGGGACGAAATATTAGAAATGGCCATAGAGGGGCTGGGTCCTGGAAAGCGGGCCGTCCGGGGCCAGCAAAAGGTCAAAATGGCCAAGGAGCAATGGAGTCCCCCAAATGGTCACAAAGGGGTCGAGTCCTGGAAGGCCAATCATTGGGGGTTGGCAAAAGCTCATAACGACCAAGGAGGGACAGAGTCCCAGAAATGGCCATGGAAGGGCCAGGTCCTGGAAGGTGAGCCACCGGGGGCCTGTGGAAGGTCAAAAAATCCAAGGAGGGATGGAGTTCCAAATATGAGAACGAAGGGGTTGGGTCCTTGAAGGTGGGCTACCAGGAGCCAATAGAAGGTCAAAATGACCAAGGAGGGACGGAGTCCTAGAAATGGCCACGGATGGGCCAGGTCCAAGAACGTGGGCTACCAGGGGCCGAAAAAAGGTCAAACTAGCCAAGGAGGGATGGAGTCTCAGAATTGGCCATGGAGGGGGAAATTCCTAGAAGGTGGACCGTCGGGGGTTGATGGAAGGTCAAAATGGCCAAGGAGGGACAAAGTCTCAAAAATAGCTAGGGAGGGGGTGAGTCCCAGAAGTCAAACCTCATCGAGAGCCAACAAAAGTTCAAAATGGCCAAGGAGGGATGGAGTCCCGGAAACGGCCATGGAGGGGGCGAGTCCCGGAAGGTAGATCGTTGGGGGCTGATGGAAGGTCAAACTGACCAAGGAGGGATGGATTTCTAGAAAGAAATTTCTGAAACTTCTGAAAGTTAATGAAACCTTGGTAGTTCACTTAGACACCATAAAAAACATGCCAAATCTATAGGAAACTTGTCCCCAAAGTCAAAATTGTAGGGAAAAGTGAATCGAGCGATCAGGGACCAAGTTAGTAGGAATAAGGAAAAATCAAGAAAAGGGAAGAGGGAATTTGTTTCTCCCCAGATTTGAATACACCAAGTAGTTGAATTTGGTTAGGGGAATTTGATCATTTGAAGGCACATGACAAATTTGAGCTTGGAAAATGGGGCACACAAAACGTGATAGGACAAAAGCAGCCTATCAAGAGGGAAAAGAGGAGGTTCCTACCCACAGCAGGGCATGTGTGCAACACATCCACAACATTTTTTATGCACTTCTCAACATAGGTAATAAATAGATGCATCACCTCTCTTGAAAGACAATCTTCCACAATTAGATTGCAAAACATTATCCCAAGGTCTCTAATGCTAGGTCTTGATAGTGCTTGGATTATCTTAATTGTTTCATGTGATTTGCTAGAATCACAAGGCGGTCATACAGATGAGTCACAAAGTGGGGAAGTTGGATCTGCAAATGGAGTTCTTAAGATGGGAGACTTGTGCATTTGCTACAGGTTCAAACCGTAGTGTGGAACTCTATTTTATCATTGGATTTAACTTTACAATGTGCAATGAACCTTGCCTAAGGTCACTATTATAGAAAAAGGATAAAAGGTAGGGAAGAGAGAAGGTTCCTAGATCTGAAACTATGAATGAATAGTGATCGTGGAGGCTACTACAATTGACAAACTCCCTAAAATGGGTTTTTCTTGGCCAAGAGGATCTTAAAATTACACAAAACCAATGCAATCTTCTGAGGACTACAGATTTTCATATTACACACACACATCATGCAGACACAATTGAACTAATTTGTAACAATAAAGGAAGGAAGCTCAGACTAGCTTTGTAAAGTGATTCATCATCTATGAACCACAAAAAATCATGAGCTAGAAATTCATCAAATATTGAAACAACAATCACCATCACCACTTCCATTCAAGAAACTAACACCAAAACTACTAGGAAAGTTGAACCATGCATATATAAAGAGAAAAATCAAAAGGAATGCCCATAAATCATGCAATATTGCTTTCTATTATTGTAGAATGTCTTTACATTATTTTTGTTGATGTGTTTTTTATGCACTTCTCAACACAGGTAATGTGTAGGTACATCACCTCTCCTGAAAGACAATCTTCCACAATCAGATTGTAGAACACTATCTCAAGGTCTCTAATGATAGGTATTGATAGTACTTGTAATATCTTAGTTGATTTATGTGATTTTCTTGAATCACAAGGTGGACTTACGAATGAGTCACAAAGCATGGGAAGTTGGGTCTGTAAATATAGTTTCAAAGTGTTGTAAGTGAATGAATAGTGGTTGTCCACTCAAAACAACAAGGTGAAACTACTCTTGTCCATCTGATTTAGCTTCATGGTGATTCTTTGGATCCTACTCTAACCAAGGAATCAAAGAAATAGCAAAAGGAGAAGGGTTAAGAAAGTTGTTCTAATCCTAAGCTATGAATGAACAGTAACAATGGTGGCTGCTACAGTAGAAAGGCTTCCTAAACTGGGTTTTGCTTGACCAAGAGAACCTATAGCTACACAAAACTAGTGCAATCTCCTACAGTCTGCAAATTTTCAGATTGCACATGCACATCATGAACATGCAATTGAACTAGGTTGCAACAATGACAGAAAGAATCTATGGATAACTTTTCATAGTAGCTTGTCATCAACAAGTGCTAAAAGTATGGGATGAAATCTCATAAAATACCATAACAACAATTTCTATTATCAGTTCCATTCAAGAATCTACGAAAAAAATTAATATGGAATGTAGAACCATGCATGTAAGATCAACAAAATCAAAGAGAACATCCATAAAATCATGCAATGTCTTGTATTACTACAAATGATTTTTACACCAGCTCTCCAACCCCTTACAAATGAGGGATAATCCCCTATTTATAGTTTTCCAAAAGGAGAATGAATGGCCAGGATTAATTCACAATGAGTGGCCCAAATTTGTTTACAATAGGGTTTCACCTACCCCACAATATATAGCAATTTAAAATATAGCTTTTGTCATTTTCCTTATTTTTTTTTGTAGTGGCCAGTCATTATAGCAATTTTGTCTTCTAGCTGATTTCCCTTTTGTTGTAGCTAAAACTGTTGAAAAGTTGCCTTCTTGCTAATGTATTTGCAACATTTCTTCAACCAATCAAATGAATCTTCTTACAGATTTGTGTTACGGAGAAGCAGACATGTTATTTCTGGTGAATAGCTCCTAATGGATCATGATCACTTAATAAAAAGAAAATTAGCTCTCTTATTGGGCCTCCTTGATGGACCCGCAACAGGCTCCATAAATCTTGCATACATGAAATATTAAAAGGTTATAATATTCATATTTGGATCTCATTTGAACCACCAACATAAATGTGGGTTTAGGAGTGCGGGCACTAAGTCGAATGACAAATAAAAGGCAAAAGGAAGGTGGGAAGAAGGCGAACAATGAACAGGGGACAACAAACTAGAAGGGAAGTTATCGGACCTCACAAAAATTAGCAAAACCACGATTTTCAATTATAGCGCATGGGAGAGGGGGAAGAAAGAGTGCCAAGAAAAACTTCCTCAAGATTTGACCCATTTTAAAAAAAATGAAAGTTCAGAGGGTCACAACCCTTTTGAAGCAACAATGAGCACACAGTGGCCTGGAAGGAGAGTCTCAAATGATGATGGAGGGGCGATGTTCTACAAATGGCCATGGAGGGTCGAAGTTCCAGAAATAGCCATGGAGGGGTGGAGTTTTGGAAACGGCCATGGAGGGCCTGGGTCCCAAAAGGTTGGCTATCAGGGGTGGGCGGAAGGTCAAAATGGCCAAGGAGGGATGGAGTCTCATAAACACCCACAAAGGGGCCAAGTCTTGAAATTTGGGCCACTAGGGGCTGGTGGAAAGTCAAAATAGCCAAGGAGGGATGGAGTCCTAGAAACGGCCATGGAGGGGCCGAGTTTCGGAAGGCGGGCCACTGGGGGCCAATGGAAGGTCAAAATGACCAAGGAGGGATAGAGTCCTAGAAATGGCCATGGAGGGGTCGGGTCCTAGAAGGCCTACCATCGAGGGCCAATAGAAGGTCAAAATGGCCAAGGAGGGATGAAGTCCTCGAAATGGCCACAGAGGGGTCAAGTCCCAGAAGGCGGGCCACTAGGGGCTAATGGAAGGTCCAAATGGCCAAGGAGGGACGAAGTCCTGGAAATGACCACGGTGTAGCTAGGTCCTAGAAGGCTAGCTACTGAGGGTTGGTGGAAGGTCAAAATGGCCAAGAAGGGATAGAGTCTTGGAAACAACCACAGAGGGGGTGGTTCCTAGAAGGCAGACCACTAGGGGCCAACGAAAGGTCAAAATGGCCAAGGAGGGACAGAGTCCCAGCAATGGCCACGGAGGGGGCAGGTCCTAGAAGGTGGATCATCGGGGACCGACAAAAGGTCAAAATTCCCAAGAAGGGATGGAGTTCTAAAAATATCCACGGAGGGGGTGGGTCTTCGAAGGTGGACCACTAGGGGCCGACGGAAGGTCAAAATGGCCAACGAGGGATGGAGTTCTGGAAAGAAATTTCTAAAACCCCCAAAACTTAATGAAACCTTGGCAGTTCACTTAGGCACCTTAAAAACATCCCAAATCTATAGGAAACTTGTCCCCAAAGTAAAAAATGTAGGAAAAAGTGAATCGAGCGATCAGGAAGCAAGTTATTAGGAACAATTCAAAAGGAAGAAAAGGGAAGGGGGATTTTGTTTCTCCCCAGATTTGAATATGCCAAGTAGTTGAATTTAGTTAGGGGACTTTGATTGTTTGAAGGCACATGACCAATTTGGGCTTGGAAAATGGGGCACGAAAAATGAGACAGGAGCAAAGCAGCCTATTGAAAGCGAAAAGAGGGGGTCCCTACCCACGATGAGGCGTGTGTGCAACACATGCACAAAAAATGGTGAATCATTGGGGAAATGCTCCAGAGAATTTTGATGAAAAACTAGAATCACGAACCCAAAACCTCTGGTTCCAATCTTCACGCTAGGGAAAACAAACTAGATGCTCAACCAAAGGATCAAAACCACTAGTTAACGCAACCTTTAGTATGTTGAAAATCCAAGTGTGTGCAGTTTCATTAATTCCCATCCTTTAGTTGCTACAATAACCCAAGCTCCATCAAGTTAAGCTATGTAGTTTATTCTAACTCCAAAAGCATCTGGGAGATTACCTTTATTGTCAGTCAGGCATCCATAGCCCTGACAAGGTTGTCATTGTGATTCTACTAAACATTGCTCTATTGCTAGCTGAGTGTCCATAGCCCTAGTGGAGTTGCTCGGATACCCCTAAAAAGTTGAATTTTCTCTTTCTTTTAATTTTCAATTTTTATCTTTCTTTCTTTCTTTTCTTTTTTTAGTTCTTTTATTTCAACCTACAAGCATTGAAGCTCATGCTCAGGGCTAAGAATCACAGTGCTGCTGAAACAAAATTTTAGATTTTTCACTTAACTAGACTTCGCAAAGGACCTAAAATGACCTCTAGATTCTTAAAATATGTAAGAGATATAAGATCCTAGAATACATCAGAATCAGACCAACCAACAACATATCCACTTTGAATCAAACACCTAGATCACTTGACACTAACAAAAGATCCTCACCATCCACTCTAGAAACTTGATTATAGTTTAACAAAGAAATACGTAGAACAACCCTAGGTGATAAGTATGGTTTTTGTGCGTACAGGTGTGCCCATCCAAAAACAAAGGGACCTTGAGCAAAGAAACAACAAAGCAACAACAAAATATAAGCAAAGCAAAAGAAAAAACCTACACTAACCAAAGCAGAAAAGAAAAAGAAAACAACAAGAAAACTAATCCAAAGAAAACAACCTACAGTACACCAACTAACCCAAGGAAAGCAGAAAAGTGGAGTATTTACAAGAAACCTACACTACTAAACAATGAGCTATGTACAAAGAGATATTTACAAAGCACTATGTTTAGGTAAGGCAAGCTCACATTAACGTTCATTGGATTTCACAATGCATGCACAAGAAAATGGGCGATCATTATTGTTCTTCACCCTACAAATTTATCTTTGTATTTTGAAAAAAGAGATTTAATGTTGCAACACTCAAGTTCAGTCACATCATCATGAAAAATAAGCAATTGAGGAAGTTTTCCAAACCCAAGGTTAATCCATAAACCTGTTTGTCTCCCCTCATTCCCATAATCAAAATGATAAATGCAACTATGAAAATCAATAGGATCAAGGAAGGATAGAAATTGGATGTTGTCACATGGAGGTGGCAACATTTGACAATCAGGAGCAAGCACTTCATTGTCGATCGTTGCATCGGTTGTCTTGAGTGGAGGCACTAGATTGTGCAACATTTCTGATCTTGAGCATGGGTAGGGCTGGAAGGACGGGGCATCAATCACCTCTTCCAAGCTACCAATGGGACCTACAACCCTGGTTGGTAGTTCTTCAAAAAGAAATACTTCTCCACATTGATCATCTGCAAACTTGGTGTCCACTTGATTTTTGTCCCCAAAAGGCAACATGTTGTCCCACTTCATTTCCCAAGTGTTGCCCTTATTTATGTGGTGTTCAATGTTGTGAGGCAATGACATGGATGAATATTTCCTAATGCAGCCCTCTAAATGTTGAGGAGAATCAACAATGATCATGGTGGAAGGACTCCAAGTTGTGTCTTGTAGTTGGCTAGGTGTATAATACTTGTGGGAAGTCATTGGAACACCCCTACCTTTATCTTCTTCCTTTTGTATTGCATGTGTCTCATCAGGATGTTTGATCACTTCACCTTGGTCGTTGTCACTATAAATAAAGAAGGAACCCCTCTTCCAATCCAGAAACTCTAATGGTTCACTTTCTGGAGGTTCGGGTAGTAGGCCTTCATCCCCCCATCTTCTAAGATCTATTCTTCTTCAGTGTTGGCATACCCTTGTGGCATGGTTCCAAGTGGGAGGAAAACAAGAAGAGACAATGATCCATGAAGGGGATCAATGTATGCTGAATGATCCACCCCTGAAATTCTTCTACAAATCCTATCATCCATCGAGTACAAGTGTTCTACAGGGGAGAAGGACCTTGGATGACTATTGGACGACATTTGTATCTGCTCCATTTTGTCATTCAGAATCTCAAGACTGTTTTGTTGTTCTTCCTTTATTGTCCCAATGCCTTCTTGAGGACTACTTTCAACTAAGTCATCACTTGATTTAGGCTCTTGGTCTTCTTCTTTGATTTGGGTAGCAAGTAGAGGAGTTTGGGGGCTTGGTTGTTCCACTTGTCCTTTAACTTGTTGGATAGATTCTTGGCATAGCTCACATGCAAACTCAAAGTGTGATGAATCATGGAGTCTACACTAATTCGGAAGCAATAGCACCTCAAAATCCACTTGATATTTTATCTCTAACCAATCCTTTGCTAATTTGGAGACGAGTTGGTCATATCTTTCCATTATTGGGCCCTCATCATCACTTGGGAAAGAAGCCTAGTAATAGATAGTTGTGGCATGCTATTGATCCCACGCCTCCAAATCTTGATTTTTGGATGCTTGATCGCTGTCATTATAGATGGATAGGTCCTCTAATTTTATTTTTCCTTTTTCTTTTCCATCATTCTCTATTGTACCAAGGTTGTCAACCTTGTATTCTTCTTGATTTTTAGCATCTACTTTGGTTTTCCCAGCGTGTGCTACTGCAAACTTCATTGATTCATCGTCAACTGTCACCAACTCCTCTTCTTGAGTGGATGATTTCTCCTTTTTAATAGAAGAAAGGATTTCCAACTCCCCTTTGACTAAATTTTCATCACAGCTTTCTACTGTCCTATAGAAATCAGCTCCTTCCTTTTCATTTTCAGCTTCAACGTTCGCTGTCCCAGCACTAGTTTGTGTCAAATACCTTGGTTCCTCTTTGGTGTGTTGTCCTCCAAAATTTGAAAACTTTTTTGCCTCATGGGATGACTTTTCCTCATTGAAATTTGACTACTCCAACTTGTTCAAGCAGCCCTTGGCTTGAGTGATGATGTTTTTGCATGACGAGCAAGTGAATTTGGAGTGGGGTGCACTGTGAAATCTACACCAACTAGACATCAATATTTCCTCCAATCTTGGTTCATCTTTGCTGCTCAAATGTTCCTAGATCAGCTCATCGAATGCCTTGGTTTCCATGGTTTTCAATTCTTCCTCTAGGTTTGCAAGGGCTAAAGGTAGATAGATTTCCCAGAAGGGGATTTCTCCTTGCAATACTCTTTCAATCCTGCTCAGAAAAGTGAGACACCCCAATTCATTGTCTCTGTGAGTGCAATGAATCTTACACTTGTCCATTGATGCAAATTGCTATAGTGGCTTCTTCAGTCTCTTGTTCAAATCTGCATGTAGCTGAGTGATGTCAATTTGTGCATGCTGCTCCATTTTGACTCAACTTCTTTTTCGTTCATATTTTTTTGATTCTATGTTTTAGCATTAAAAGAGATCTTTCTATCTCAAATTTTCACTTGAAAGTTCCTTCAACTTCCAACTCTCAACTTTGTAGCCTCAACATGCCATGCCCTCCTTCTAGCATTAGTTCAGCTGATGTGTTTTTTATGCACTTCTCAACACAAGTAATGCGTAGGTACATCACCTCTCTTGAAAGAAAATCTTCCACAATTAGATTGCAGAACACTATCCTAAGGTATCTAATGCCAGGTCTTGATAGTGGTTGGAATATCTTAGTTGATTTATATGATTTGTTGGAATCAAAAGGTGGACTTACAAATGAGTCACAAAGTATGGGAAGATGGATCTGCAAATGCAGTTTCAAAGTGTTGTAAGTGAATGAACAAATGCCATCCACTCAAAACAACAAGCTGAAACTACTCAAGTCCATCTGATTTAGCTTCATGGTGATGCTTTGGATCCTTCTATAATCAAGGATTGAAAGAAATAGCAAAAGGAGAAGGGTTAAGAAAGTTGTTCTAATCCTAAGCTATGAATGAACAATAACAATGGTGGTTGCTACAGTAGACAGGCTTCCTAAACTGGGTTTTGCTTGACCAAGAGAACCTACAGCTACACAAAACCAATGTAATCTCCTAAGGTCTGAGGATTTTTAGATTGCACATGCACATCATGAACATGCAATTGAACTAGGTTGTAGCAATGATAGAAAGAAGCCTAGTCTAACTTTGCACAGTAGCTTGTCATCAACAAGTGCTAAAATTATGGGCTAAAATCTCATCAAATACCATAACAACAATTTCCATTATTAATTCCATTCAAGAATCTACAAATAAAAATAATATGGAGCATAGAACCATGCATGTAAGATCAGAAAAATCAAAGAGAACATCCATAAAATCATGCAATGTTGTCTTCTATTACTACAAATGGTTTTTACACCAGTTATCCAACTCCTTACAAATGAGGGGCAAGTCCCTATTTATATTTTTCCAAAAGGAGAATGAATGGCCAGGATTAATTCACAATGAGTGGCCCATATTTGTTTGCATTAGGATTTCACCTACCCCACAATATATAGAAATTTAAAATACAACTTTTATCCTTTTCCCTATTTTTTCTTGTAGTGGCCAGTCACTATAGCAATTTTGTCTTCTAGCTGATTGCCCTTTTGTTGTAGTTGAAATTGTTCAAAAGCTACCTTCTTGTTGATGTATTTGCAACATTTCTTTACCCAATCAAATGAATCTTCTTGTAGATTTGTGTGATAGAGAAGCATACATGATGTTGTTGATTATGGTGAACAACTCCTGATGGATCATGATCACTTAATAAAAAGAAAAACAACTCTCCTATTGGGCCTCCCCAATGGACCTATAGTAGGCTCCATAAATCTTGTATACACAAAATATTAAAAGGTCATAATATTCATATTTGGATCTCATTTGGACCACCAACATAAATGTTGGTTTAGGAGTGTGGGTGCGAATTTGAATGATAGACGAAAGGCAGAAGGAAGGTGGAAAGAAGGCAGGCAATGAATGGGAGAAAAAAACTAGAAGGGAAGTTCCCAGACCTCAGAAAACTTAGCAAAACCAATATTTTCAATTATAGTGCATGGCAGAAGGGGAAGAAAGAGTATCAAGAAAAACTTCCTTAAGATTTTATCCATTTTGAAAAAAATTAAGAGTTTTGAAAGGGAAAGTTGAAGGGTCACCACCCTTTTGAAATGATAATGAGCACACAGTGGCCTAGAGGGAGAGTCCTAGATGGTGATGGAGTGGCGGAGTTCTGAAAATGGCCACAGAGGGGTTGGGTCCTAGAAGGTGGGCCATCGGGGGCCAACGGAAGGTCAAAATGGCCAAGGAGGGATGGAGTCCTAGAAACGGCCACGAAGGGGCTAGGTCCTAGAAGGCGAGCCACTAGGGGCTGATGGAATGTCAAAATGACCAAGGAGGGATGGAGTCCCACAATGGCCACAGAGGGGCTAGGTCCCAGAAGGCGGGCCACCGAGGGCTGATGGAAGGTTAAAATAGCTGAGGGACAGAGTTCCAGAAATAGCCACAGAGGGGCCAGGTCCCGAGAGGTGGGCCGCCGAGGGTTAGTGGAAGGTCCAAATGGCCAAGGAGGGATGGAGTCCCAGAAACGGCCATGAAGGGGATGGATCCAAGAAGGCAAGCTGTTGGGGGCCAGCGGAAGGTTAAAAATGGACAAGGAGGGATGGAGTCCCACAAATGGCCATGGAGGGGGTGGGTCTCAGAAGGTGAACCGTCGGGGCCAATGGAAGGTCAAAATGGCCAAGGAGGGACGAAGTCCTAGAAACAGCTACGGAGGGGTTGAGTCCTGAAAGGCAGAATGTCGGGGCCTGACGGAAGGTCAAAATGGCCAAGGAGGGACAAAGTTTCGAAAGGAAATTTCCAAAAACCCAAAAACTTAACAAAACATTGGCAGTTCACTTAGGAACCATAAAAACATCCCAAATCTATAAGAAACCTATCCCCATAGTCAAAAATGTAGGAAAAAGTGAATCAAGCGATTAGTGACCAAGTTA
The DNA here is from genome assembly GCA_007258455.2 of Sequoia sempervirens. NCBI lineage: Eukaryota > Viridiplantae > Streptophyta > Pinopsida > Cupressales > Cupressaceae > Sequoia > Sequoia sempervirens. The sequence continues at coordinate 31,659,217 of VDFB02168118.1, read as the reverse complement.
GTAGGAACAAGGAAAAAGGAAGAAAAGGGAAGGGGGACTTTGTTTCTCCCCAGATTTGAATATGCCAAGTAGTTGAATTTGGTTATGGGAATTTGATCGTTTGAAGGAACATGACCAATTTGGGCTTGGAAAATGGGGCACACAAAATGAGACAGGAGCAAAGTAGCCTATCGGGAGAGAAAAGAGGGGATCATTTCCCACAACGGGGTATGTGTGCAACACATGCACAACACTTCATTGTTTAAATGTCCCCAAGATAATGAAAACAATCTTGTTATGCCTTCTCACATTAAACTAGTGTATAAAGCTAAAAAGAAAGTGATTGACCCATCTTCTTTGGTTTCTTCCATTCTTCCCCCTCTAGAAGAAAAGGAACATATGGTGGGTCAACCTGATCTTACACCTCAACAACTTCAAAATAGAATTAAATGAAACCATGGTGCCATGGAGCATAGGCATTGTCGTCATCTCCTTGCTCACCAATCACGAATGGAAGAAAACAAGGAAAACCAACCCCCGCCTTTGACAGAAGTAATAAATGACCACCCCCCTCCTCCTAACCCACCAAAAGATAATATAGTCTATCCCTCACAACAAAAACAATCCAATCCAATAGCCACAACTCCTAATACATCCTTCCTTGGAAATAACCCTTCTTCCTCCTATCATAATCAATCTTGATGATGATGATGATGAGGAGATCAAAAAAATAGATGAAGAAGTGCATAACAATCTAAACTCTTTATTTTCATCTACCATGAGCTTAAATGATAAATCTTCTCAACCAAGTGAAGAACCTTGTACATCTCCTAGTTCGACACTTGCAATTCTTCCTTTGGATAGACAACCACCTTAACAATACAATGACCATGATTGGGAGGCAGATGACTTGTTAGATGGTTGAATTGCATTTTCCTTGCTAGCCTTTCACATTTTTCTTTTATTTTCTCTTTCATTTGTTATTTTATGTGTGTATCGTGTTCCCCCATAATGTGTGTTTGATGTTCTCTCTCTCTTTGTGCATTTCCTCTATTTGTATCTTTATTCTTCTCTATGTTGTACATCCTTTTTTTTTTGTGTTTTCCTTTTGGGGATGACACAAGGTGTAGAGATTCCCTAGGTCTCTTCCATGTTGACCCAAAAGGTCCTTTCAATTTTTTCCTTATTGTTTTTTGTTTCTCCTTTTTGGGATTGCACAAAGCATTGAGATTCTCTATGTCTCTTACATGTTGATCCAAAAGGTCCTTTTACTTTTTTCCCTTTTTTTCATTTTTCCTTTTGGGGATGACGCAAGACATTGAGACCGAAATGTCTCCTTCATGTTGACCCACAAGATTTATTTTCTTTCTGTTATCCTTTTTGTTTTCTTTTTTTCTTTTGTTTTCCTTTTTGGTGACAATGAAAAGCATTGAGACCACAATGTCTCTTCCATGTTGACCCAAAAAATACTTTCTTTTTCCTTTTTTTTCACTCTCTTTGTGTCATTCTTCCAATTCTACATGCTTTAGGGAATGATGATAGTTCCAAGATCTTTCATTAAAAAAATTGCAGCAACGAACATACTAACCCAAAATCCATAGATCCCTTATGTGTTTGGTGTGTCCCTTTATGGGGGAAATTCTCCTTTCCTTTTTTTTCTCTCATCTACATGATGTAGCCTAACTTATAAACATATGACTTGGCATAGGGGCTTTCTAAGTTAGCTCTCGTATCTTTTTTTTCTTTTTTCATCTTTCCTTCACTACTTTAGAGTAATTTCTCTCAAAACAGTGTGTAGCAATTCCTTTAAAGTGGAGAGCATACATTGGAATAATTTCATTTGCATTCTTGGTTCTTAGTGTAGCCTTGTCGCTTCATATGATCCATTTTTTGTAACTTTGTGGTTGACATTGGGTGTGATGTATTTCATAAGTGTGATCTATCTTAGCATATTACATTCCTCTTAGTGGTTTGATATGACACACTACATCCCCTAAGTTGTGAATATTTTATTCTTTGATTGGTCCTCTCTTAGGGACATTAGACACAATGTTCCCTAAGTGATAGACCTTGCATGAACTTAATGAGACTCCTTTGAACATCTTTTACATTTTACATTTTTGTATTTTACATCTTTACCACCTTGCATCACACAACTTGCATGCCTGTGATACTTTCCTATTTGTTCATGGGTTCTAAGCATATGAAGCTTTTCTTGTCTCATGAAGCACGAACTGGAATTTTTCCTTTATGGTGCCTTGTTAAAGTTATCAAGAGGTATAACTTTGATATAGTTGAGTGGGAAACACATTTAGTGACACTTCTTTCCCCATAGCCACCTTTGTGTTTGTGAGTGCATACCAACTAGTGTATGTTTCTCACATTTTGGTTCTTCTCACCTGATGGACTACCATGAGTTTTGTCACCCCAAAGTTAGTATGCATTCTCTTTTTCTCACAAATAGTCTAGATCTAATCCACAACTAGTTGAACAAACGATCAAAGCTTGATCTAATTCTTCCTCTTCTTCTATTTCACATGTGTGTCCCTTTCTTCTTATGTTTAAGTTGCCATGGGATCTTCATCTTGGGGGCTTGATCATCCCTCTTCATAATTTTTATTCCATCTTGCTAGCATAAGTTCATTTGGATCCCTCTTGACGTGTGTGGCTACTTTTAATGTGAGTTTGAAGCAAGTTCATCCTCTCACAAAAGTGGGGGCTAAATGTATCATAGAAAAATGAATCATTGGCATTTTCATGGTCTTTTAGGTCTTTCTCTCATGATGCTTGATCTAATTTTCTTTGATTTAATGTTGCAATGTTACTTATGCATTCACATTAGGTCCTGAATATTCAAATTAAGGTGTCTCGTGAAGGTGTTGTGAAGTGTTGTAACACATTTCTACACTTTTCTAGACTCTTTTCATTACAATTCACCTAAAAATCACCTTTTCATCATTTATCAAGTCCTACTTTGAAGTGTTGTAAAGTCTTCTAACAAGTTTTCATGCTTTCTTAGGCTTGATTTCACTATTTTCACCTTTCTTATGCTTTATTTGACCCATTTATGCACTCATAAGACTTAATTAAGTGTAGTTTTGAATGTAAACCTAACAAAAAATATTAAATGCAAGATAATTCCTAACACCTAATTACAAGTCCAAGGTGGGACCCATTCACCGTAGATGGTGAATGAGTCCCTCTTGGTTCCAAATTCAAAATATTTCAAATTTTCTTTCGAGTTTTTATTCAAAATTACCTTATGTTGGCCTATGATGTTGTATTATTGGGTTATTAGGGCACACGTGTGTATAAATAAGTGTTTTCCTCCTCATTTTACATATCCCCTACAATATCCTCATTCACTTAGATTCACTAAGCATCAATTAGTATTTGAGCACTTTCCATCATTCAATCAAGCATCTTGGAGCCCATTGACATATCTTCAAATTTCTTCAACAAGTTTGTGGTGAGTTTAGGAAATTTTCATGTTGTTTATTCATCATTCTTTGTTCATTTCATTTCAGTTCTTCATTAAGGGTTTAATTAAAAAAGTGGTATTTGACCAAGGTAAATCCCTATACTCTAACCCTTAACAATTTTTCCCATTTTTCATGTGTGTTTGCAGACATGTGTATGCAGATTTGTCAAGAAATTAGTTTTGGAAAGGTGATCAAGAAGTCAACAAAGTGTTTCAAGTCAACTACATCATATTTCAAGCCTTGAGACAACCTACAGTCCATTTTCTACAGATTTGACTATCAACCCAATACGAAGACAAGTGTAGATCTGGAACTAAAAAATTGACCCTTAATTTCATATAATTTTGGGAGAGGACTAATTTTCCATCAATAGTGAATGAGTCCCACCTTAAGGCAAGAAAAGTAGATTTTGTCAGATTCTAGATCCCTACAGTTAGAAACTAGTTTTTAGGTTTTTTGCTAGTAGCAAGACTGATTCGCCATCAGTCATGAATGAGTCCCATTGGTGATTTGAATTGATTTCTACAAACTTTTAGATCCTTCCAGATCTATCATCTAATTTTCAGGTGCACTTTGTTTATCCTTGTTCAATTATTCTTGCATTGTTTTACATCTCTATTACATTTTTTTCATATCACATTTTGTTTTCAAGCATTACATATTACTTAGGTTTTGCATTCATAATCAGTTAATTTAAATACTTAGTTGCATTTACAACATTGCGTTTAGTCTCAATTACATCATAACTATCTTAGTTTGAGTGAACCATAACAATTTTAAGGGTATATCTCTCTCCTTTTAGGTGAAAGATCCTAAGATTCCAAGAGAAGTACATAGACCATCAATAAAATTGTTTGCTCAAGAAGCAACCAAAAAAGAAGTAGGAGGAGAAATAGAAACAAGAGACTCCACCTCACTCTTCTACAAAGTCGTGTGCTCTTTGGCCAAATCATTTTGTTAGTGCTTGCACACATGTGCATTTTTTTTATGTTGGATATGGGTGCTAGAAGCTATGACCTAAGAAGAAGTTAGGGGATCCTTCTATACCATAGGATCAACCTTCACAACCATTGCTATTGAAAGAGGAGACTCCTTAGGAGGAACAGGAGGAGAAAGAGACTTTGAAGTACAAAAAAAAGAGGCATCTTGGTATTGGGACTCTTCCCATGCCCCACCCTAAAGGAAAAAAAAGAACATGTGGAGGTTATAGAGGATGAATCACAAGAAAAAACCATAGAAAAAATTCCCCCTCACATAGAGGGTGGGATGAGGTTTCATGGGTGAAAAAAGAATATGGAAATCCCAAGGCTTCAACTTTCATGACATGGGGCCTTTCCTTTTTCTGTGCTATGTGTAGGAGTAAGAACAAAGGACTATTGGGAAAATGGGCTCAAGGAAAATTCACCATCAACAATTCCCCAATGGAAAATTCATCATCAACAATTCACCACAAGAAAATCCATTTCCATCATAAATTCACCGCCATGGAAAATTAACCATCGAAAATTCATGCAATTAATTTTTCATGTGGTGAATTTTCTCATGATGAATTGTTGGCAATGAATTTTCCATTGGTGAATTGTTGGCTGTGAATTTTTTGTATGCTAGGAAAATGTGTCTCAACCTTGCAATTATATATGATTTATTGTTGATAGGATGTATCTTGGTATGTGTGGACTAATCATGCAAATACTATGCACTCATAGCAGGATATGGGGTTTGGGGCATTGACCCAAAAAAAAAATTCAATGACACATCAATTTTTCCCAAATGACATGTAAGATTTTATCCTGCTTACATGTTAATGTTTTTCCATTAACACATAAAATGAAAAAAATAGGTTGTAAAACCCTAATTCTAGAAGGCTCCAAAAAAAATTGGTATAAGCAACAGGGATAAATGTAGACAGGGGTGTTTTCTGAGAGTCTTCTAGCAGTCACATTGACTCTTGATCTCTGGTGGTGATACTCCTTTGAGAAGCTTTCTATACAAGTATATTGTAATCCTTTTATTTCTGAATAATATGTTGAGAAGCTTTTGGAGTTTGGGGTTTTTCTCTCGAAAGGGTTTTTCCCACGTAAATTAGTGTTGTATGGCATGTATGATATTTGTGTTTATTTCTATTTAAGTTTTTGTAACTATTAAAGATCTATAATTTTTAAAAAATTTATCCTCAGAAGATTAGTGTAGGAAGTTTTTTTGCTATCTTAACTTCCTTAAAAGTGGTATCAAAGCTTGATAAACTTTGGTATCAGTTGTGGGCTATTGGGTTTTCTGAACTAATCCATATTTGAGTGGCAGCTTGTGAAAAATACATTTTGTCATCTTGTTACATGAAATTTCAGATGGCAAGTTCATCATGGAGAATAGAGGTGCAAAATTTTTCTAGAAATAATTCTGAGATGTGGAAGCTAAACATGGAGGGTCTCATAATAGATCAAGATATTTGGGATGTTGTTGATGAGAATGTTTCAAGGCATGCAAATCCTACTCAAGCTGCTTAATATGATGTTATGGAATGTAAAGCCAAGGGTCTAATCAGATTGTGCTTGGAAAACTCTATTTTAATTAATGTCCATGAAGAGAGCTTTGCATAGAAACTATGGAAGAAGCTTGGTGAGATGTATTAGGTTGAATCTTTAGTGAACAATATTTTCTTGAGGAATAAGTTGTATTCCTTGAGAATGGAAGAGGGTGGATGAATCACATACCACCTAGAAGCATTCAATATGTTGGTGGCTCAATTGGCATCGGTTGGTGTCAAAATGTATGAGGAGAAATGTCAGATCTTGCTTTATTCTTTTCTTGATTCATGAGATTCTCTTGTTATGGCTATTGGGAGTAATTTTTTATATTCAAGGCTAAAGATGTGGTGGTTCTTTGCTTTCTAAATAGATGAGGAGGAAGGTATCCATCACTACCAAGGAGGCCCTAAGTGTTCATTAAATACCTAAGGAGAAAGGAAAGAAGAATGAGAAGTTTGAAAAATCCAAATAAAATGGGAGATCTAAATCTATTGGAAAGTCCAAAGTTATTTGTTGGAATTACAGTAAGCCTAGAAATATTCATAAGGAATGCAAAGAAAAAATGAAGAAGAAAATAGAGAAATTTGATTCTAATTCTGAGTTTGAGAAGGAAAATGGTGACATAGTTATTGTAGCCTTGGAAAATCATGCAGGTAATGATGCTTGGTTAATTGACTTAGGTGCATCTTTTCATATGACATTTAATAGAGATTGGTTTTGTGAATATGAATAATTTAATGGAGGTAAGGTGTGCTTGGGTGATGATTCTCATTTAGACAATTTTTGGTCATGGTAAAGTTAAAATCAGGTTTCCTGATTGTAGAGTAAAAAATATTAATGGTGTGTTGCATATCTCTGGATTAGCACAATTTTTTTTATTGGTGAGAAAAGTAAGAGATGTAGGTGTGTAGATAGTATTTTTTTATGTATGGTGCAAGATGTTTAGAGATTCTATGGTGATTGTTAGAGGTGTCAGATATGGGACATTGTATAATCTTGATGCATGAACTATTGAGTGCAATAGTACTTCTATGAAAAGAAAGTCTATAAAAGAAGTGAGGGTTTCACCTTCAACAAATGCCCATGGCTTTTGGTTACCCAAGGGCCCTCTTTCTTCAAAGAAAAAGTTACCTACAAAGAAAACTATGTTATGGTACCATAGACTTAGACACATTGTAGAAAAGGGCCTAAGGACCTTGAAAAATAAAAAGCTTGTTGAAGGTTTGTCTGATTGTAATCTTGAATTTGATTTCCATGAGCATTGCATTTATGGAAAAAAAATTGTGTTCAATTTTACTTGAGTTCTCATAAATCTTGTGGTGTATTGGATCTTATGCATTCTAATGTATTTGGTCATGTAGATGTTCCTTCAATTGGTAAATTGACATATTATGTTTCATTTATTGATGATTATAGTAGAAGGACATGGGTATATTTTGTAAAGAGTAAATATGAATTTTTTAATCAATTTAAAGAATTTAAAGCAATGGTTGAGTTGTAGACTAGAAAGAAAATAAAATTTTTGAGGACTGATAATGGAGGTGAATTTTTATCTAATGATTTTGATAGATTCTATTAAGATTGTGGTATTCATAGACAAAAGACAACTCTATATTCTCCATAACATAATGGAGTTGTAGAAAGAATGAACAAGACACTGATGGAGAAGGCTAGGAGTATGTTGAGTGGTGTTAACCTAGAACAAAAGTTTTGGGCTGAAGTTGTTGCCACTATTTGTTACTTGATTAACAGGTCTCCTACATCAACTCTTGCTGATAACACACGTATAAAGGTATGGTCAGGTTGCAAGCCTTCTTTAAGGCATCTTAGAGTTTTTTGTTGTAAGGCATATGGACATGTGTCAAATAAGAAGCAAACAAAGTTGGAGAACAAGGTTGTGAAATATATCTTCATTAGATATAGTTATAGTGTGAAAGGATAAAAGCTTTGGGATCCTATTCCACTAATACATAGTAGAAGTGTTATTTTATAGAAACTAAGCCTTCTATTACATTGCAGCCATAACTAAGCAAACAAGAATATGTCATTCAATTTATTTTTACACCTGAGAAAGTTGAATCGAGGCCCAAGGATAGACAAGAAGTTGGAGAGAGCTCATCTAGCTCTGGATCTTCAGAAGAGGAGGAAGAACCTCCAACTCAGCTTGTTTGTGGGTCCACAAGGCATAGAAAACCACTTGAAAGGTATTCACCTAATGATTGGAGATGTATTTTTTCTTTGAATACTAACATGGATGATTTGTAGAAGAGGAACTAGGTATGAATAATGCACACTCCTAGAATATTTCTATGGATGAAGAAATGACATCTTTGAAAAATAATGATCCATGGGATCATGTACCATTTCTTGAAGGAAGAAAGCTTGGTTGTTGTAAGTGAGTGTTTAAGAAAAACGTTGGTTCAAATGGAGGCATTAAGAAGTACAAGGCAAGGTTGGTTGTGAAGGGTTCCTCTCAAGTTGAGAGTGTTGATTATGGTGAGATATTTTCCCATGTTGCAAAAATGACATCCATTATATTTTTTCTTTCAATTACTATTGCTTATGATTTAGAGGTTGACAACATGGATGCCAAAAAAAATTTCCTTCAAGGTGATTTTGAGTATTATATTTATATGACATAGCTAGAGCACTATGTGGTGAAAGGTAAAAGTAAGTTGGTTTGAAAATTGGAGAAATATTTGTATGGCTTAAAATAGAGTCTTAGGATCTGGTACCAGAAATTTGATACATATGCATTGAGTTTGGGATTTGAGAATTCTAAATCAGATCATTGGGTTTATTATAAAATCTATGGTGATTGTTTCTTGTTTATTACATTATATGTTGATGATATTATATTTATTGGTAGAGGGAAAGGAATGATTTTAGAACTAAAATCTCAACTTGCTGCTAAATTTGAAATAAAAGATATTGGTGTAGCTAAACACATTCTTTGAATGGAAATTAAAAAAAGATAGAGTGAAAAAAAAAACTATGGCTTGGACAAAGAAAGTATGCCAATTCAAGTTTTATAGAGTTTTGATATGCAAGATTGTAGACTGTTGTGTGTTCCTATTTCAGTTGGAACAAAGTTATCTATTTTATATTGTCCAACATCTCCATCAGAGATGGAAGACATGAGAAGAGTGCCTTAATAGAGTGCAGTTGGAAATTTGATGTATGTTATGGTTTGTACTAGATGATACATTTCTCAAGCAGTGGGAGTTCTTTCTAGATATATGTCTAATCCTGGTAGTGTTCAATAGGATGCAGTTAAAAGAGTCTTCATATATTTGTGGGGTACCTCAGATTATTCCTATGTTATCATAGTAATATGACTAAAGGAAAGATTTCCCTTGATATTCATGGTATGTGGATTCAGACTAGGTAGGTGATGTTGATAGAAAAAAATCCACCAATGCTTATGTTTTTACTTTATTTTCTGCTGCAATTAGTTGAATGAGTAAGCAGAAAGCTATGGTTTCTTTGTCCACTACCGAATCAGTCTATATGGAAGCTACTCATTCTTGTAAAGAATTAATTATGCTTAAGACACTATGTTTAGATATTGGAATAAAATAAGGTTTAATTACAATTTATTGTGACAATCAGAGTGTGATATTTCTAGCCAAGAACCCAACTTTTCATGGTAGGAACAAGCACATTGATGTACAGTATCATTCTTTGAGAGATATGGTTGAAGATGGTAGGGTGAAGCTGGTTATGGTAGAAACTTTGATGAATGTTGTTGATTCTTTAACTAAGCATGTGAGCACAAAGAATTTGAAATGTTGTTCAAAGACTATGGGCCTTTCGGCCCCTAGAAATTAAGGAGATAATGGTTACACCCTCACGTTGCTCTTGCAAGGTGTTCGACAAAGTGGGAGATTTGTTGGAAAAATGTGTATCATCCTTGAAATTATATACAATTTATTGTTGATAGGATGTATGACATGTCAAGTTTTATTTATGCCGACACTTCAAGGTTTTTCCATTAACACGTCAAATGAAAAAAGCCTTGTAAAACCCTAATTATAGAAGGTTCCAAAAAAATCTTGTTATAAGTGGTTTGGATGTGTGTAGACAGGGCTGTATTCAAAGAGTCTGATAGTGGTTGTGTGTTCTCTTGATCTCTAGTGGGAATACCCCTATGAGAAGCTTGTTTTGCAAGTAGATTGTACCCTTTTGATTTCTAAATAATATATCGGGCAATTTTTGGAGTGTGAGGATTTTCTCTCGAAAGGTTTTTCCACATGTAAATCATTGTGTTGTGGTATGCATGATATTTGTGGATTTTTTTTTAAGTTTTTGTAACTATTAAAGATCTCTAATTTTTTTCATTTTTCTTCTCTCAAGATTAGTGTAGGAAGTTTTTTCAGTACCTTAACTTCCTTACAAGGACTCCATAAAGGACTAAGAAGTAGAAGCAGGAGGTAAAAAGGATGAAATAGAGGAACTAGAAGGAGAAGGCTTGAGGGAAAGAGAAATATTTGTCTTCCCCTTTGGAGGGGAAAATGATGAAGCATATTGTTGTGCATGCAAAAAAGCCTTCAAAGACACAACATAGGGGTATGAAGAAAAAATACCTTTTGGCATCATGCCCCCAATATTATACCTACAATCATTCTAGTGTAGTGTAGAAAAATCTATCCCTTTATATTTTCACACTTGTTTGGGCCCTTATAAACTAAATGAACATAATTGTGCCTTATTTAGGGTGTTGTGAAGTGTTTTATCACACATTCAAACTAATTTAGGGTTTTATTAATTAATGAGGCTTCTTTATGACTTATTTGGCCTTATTTTGCATCCACAAGGCTTGATTAATACATTTTTCTAAGGATAATCCCAACACATGCACAATGACCAATCATAAATGAATGTTTCTAGATTGTGTGGCCCAGATTTAGTGATCTAGAACTCATACACCACCTTGCACATATGGTTTCAGCCTGAGTTTTTGGGGCCCAATCTATATTTCACATCAATCTAAGCATTTCTTGAAAAATTTGTCCCAAAGCCTAGCCTAATGGGACTTGTATTCCAATCCTAGTGTATAAGTTCCATGTGGCTTAAACCTAAATTAAATTCAAATTCTTGGTTGGATTTTATTCTCCTAGATCTGATGTCATCTTGTAGTGTTGTAATTTAAAGAAATTTGGCATAAGAAAATATAAATACAAGGTTATTTCACTCATTTTCACCCAAGACTTTCATGATAGCATTCCTAATAGAAAATTGGTGATTAAAAAATCTTTACAAGAGCATTCAAGAGTTTACAAGAGAATTCAAGAGCTGATTATCAAGTGTTATAGAGGATTATTCAAGTATCAAGCATCATGTCAAAGTCATCATGCATCATGTTTTTCTTTGAGCTAACATTTGTAATGTAGGGTTTCAGGATTCAAGCAAGCATTCAATTCAAGATCTACAAGATTCAAGAAAGAATCAAGATCTACATCCTTTGGAGCCATTTCATACATGTTTGAAACATGTTATTCTTAGGTTTTGGTGAGTTGCAACATATCATTTTTTTCATTCAAATTTCCTCCTTTCCATTTGATTTCATTACAAGGTTTGATTACCAAAAAGAGGTTTGACCAAGGAAAACCCCTTTCTACTAACATAGAAACATTTTTTCTCTTTCTTTAGTGCGTGATTTGTAGATCTAGGTTGAAGAAATATAGAAGAGAAAGATTGGAAAAAAGTTGTCAAATTTGAAAAGTTGTCGAAGTTGTCACCTTGTTTAGAAGATCACTAAAAGACATCTACAAAGGAAAATTAAGCAATTTTGATCCAAAAATCAGGTTAAGAAGACAAAGAAAAATTTGAAGAGTAGATTCAGACTTTGACTTTCCAAAAAGGCCAAGCAGGACTAATATGCAACTTCTGGTGTATGAGTTCTATGATTTTGGACTTTCAAATTTTCAGGTGTTCCAGACTTACCTCTGCTAGATTTATGTTCCTACCTAAAAACCCTAATCAAGGACTAAATCACCCAACCTAGTGTATGAGTCCCAATGTGCATTACATTTAGTGTTTTCAACATTTTAGGTCTTTATTCAAGCTACTACAGGTTTCTAGGTGCCTCTCTTTGCTTCTCTAGCTTTTTATTTTGTTTCGCATTTATTTCTAGATCATTTAGTGAAGCTTTGCATATCATTAGGTTTTGAGATTAAGTCTTACATTTTGTCTCTAATCAAGCCCTAGGAAAACCTTTAGTGGATCTCTTTCCTTCATTCTATCATTGGATTGAGATCTCTAAGGTTTCCTTGAGTGAAACTAAGTGAAATAGGTCTAGTGCTCCATCTCCCAAAATATTTAGTATAGCACCCTATTTCATAGGTTTCATTTTGGTGAACCTGCATTTAGAACATCTTATTTATAATTTGGAGTGCATCATAATCCGAGATATAGTTTTCATTATCTTTGCATTAGGGTTTTCCTTAGTTAATTGGCATTCCATGATTTCTAAATCTTGCATTAGTGAAAGTGCATATAGGTTGCATTTTTGCATCTTGCATCATTAAATTTCATTTGAAATATGAATTTTCACTTAGCTTAGACATCATCCAAAATAAAAAACATAACATTCACGTTGAATTTTCTTAAAGTGGTGAAAAAACCCTAATTTGGACTCATACACCCCTCTAGGTGATTTAGTCCCAGTACAAGAGATTTTCCCTTATTTTTGCATATTTTTTGGTGACTATTATTCACTATTTTAACCCCTAAAAAGCCCTGATTGGGACTCATATGCCCTTCTGGTTTATTTAGTCCCATTTAAAATTTTAAACTATATTTTCTAGCATTGAAACCTTTTTTTCTATGGTTTTGTTTACTGCTGTTAGTTATCTATTTTAGTTTGAAATTTTTTTGTTACATTCATTTTACTACATCTCGCTTAATTTCATTTGAATCAGAATTAGAGAATAGCATTTATCTTATGATTACCCCTTGCATGATCTTTTCAACTTGGTTTCCTATTGCTATACTATAGTGAGATGAAGTTCAAGACTCATGTCATCCTATGATAGTACAGTCGTCATGGATCTTGGGTTATCTAGCTCTTTCACTACTAGTGTTGACACTAGTTCACTAGGTATGGACCATACCTTTAAATACTCCTTACCTTCAAGTAGTGTGATAAATGTTGAAAAAATGGTTGCTAGTATTCTATAAGAAAATATAATACAAATTCCTAAAGACTTATCAAACCTACAAAATCAAATAAGTACATAATGCATTTCAGCCACCACTATCCCTATCATAGATAACATACATCACATGATTGAAAGTGAAGACAAAGTTGATCTTGGGAATAACATAGTTTAGATTTTGGGGAAATGCCTTACCTCAACCACTAGTTGTGCTTTACCTTCAAACAATGTCTAATTTCAAGGAGGGACTCAAATTCCTCCTCCCACAATCATTTCTTCTATAATCCTACCTACACCAACCCTCAAGTTACAACAACGATGCAACCCACTACTATTGTCATTCCTACCTTGTGTATTTCTACTAGTATTCCTAGTACCTTTGTGGAATTGTATGTCATATCTCATACCACTTTACTTCCCATAATAATTCCATTCGCTTGACCCTCGTACACGTATACACCTCCACCTTATTTACCTCCATCTCAAAATGCAAACAAGGATGTTGTTATAAACCAAATTTTACAAACCATTTCATCCCTTCAAAAGAAATTTTCCACCATAAACCAAAATCAAAATGGTCAACCTACATACTATGTCAAAATAAATCCCTTATCCTTGGAGATATTCAGAATGTTGATGTCACAAGCGATAGAGATAGTTAGATTTGAGAAATATGGTGGGAAAGGAGATCTTTCTAACCGTGTTTCTACTTATGTTGCCTTATGTAGTGACTTTATTCTTGAGGATAAGCTATTGGCTAAGATTTTCCTTAGATCCTTAAAGGGCACCACTTTAGAACACTTTTCCTTGTTACCAAAAACTCAATTCATTCATTCAATGAACTTTCTGAGGAATTTATAAACCATTTCCAAGTGCATATGACTCCTAAGATGACCTTTTCCAATTTGATAAGATGTAAGCAAAATGATGATGAAAAGATTAATGAATTTATTTCATGTTACCAATCTATGTATTCCCAAATTGATGTAAAGACTCCTTACCCTCATGTCCAAAGGATGTTCATTAAGAATTTGGAAATTTGTGTTCATCAAAGCTTGTGCCTCTCTGATAGTCTTATGGGAAATTCAGCGAGTGGAGACTGATTTGTGTCTCACTAAATATCTCCAGAATTTTTATAGCATTCCAACTCTTCTGTGAGTTTTGAAGAAAAGGATAGAAGTAAATGTAAACATAGAACATAAAAAATGGTGATGCGCTAAATATTTTACATTTCAAACCAAATCTTTCCTATGAATGATATATTTATACATAGAATGTCATGACCCTTCATTGTTGGGAAGTGAATGAATAGAAAGAGTTAACTAAAAGAACAATGCAGTCCTTCAAATCTCCTTGCAAGCACTGTTCATTAAGGTCTGATCAAACATAAAGATTTCCAATGCTAACAGAAAAATATTCAAAATTTTCATAAACTGTCTCTCTCCTTATAGCAAAATATAACGAAACAACAACCCTTTAGAAAAATAGAGAAGTCCACAGACATAATCCAATTTTCACAAGTTATTATCCTACCATATAAGCCTACAACATGAAAATAAACAACTTAAACTATTTGAATTGAGCTTGACACAATGTTTTATTTAGAACAAAATCATAAAGAAGGAAAGCTTGATAAAGGCCATTCATGCACAATCTAAAAAATTTCTTCCAAATAGTTCATTCTTAAATATCAAATGAACTTTATAAAAACGGTTAGATGCCAATGTGATAATAGTTTTACCATAAAAAATATAACATGCTAGAGAAAATTAGTTGTGCAAATCTACTTCTGAAAAATAGTTCTATAACTAAAGAAAACTAAAGAAAATTTTTTCCTCAACAAAGGAAACTAAAACTTGGAACCAACCCCTTTGTTTTGTCACCACCTCTCATTATAGCTGCAAATAGAGAAAACTACTGCCACAACACAAAAGTAATTTCTTCCAAATTTTGGCATTTGATAGCACACAATCTGATCATAGATCTTTAGTTAGGTCATAGGAATATTTTCTCATCAATTCTCAACTACCACATTAATTCCTTTTAGATATTTAGAAAATATAGTTATCTAAAAAATGATCACATCCTAGAAAATAACCTAGAAAAATTCTAGTTGACTTGTCATGTAACCCAATGACACTGAATCAAAGCTTTTATCCCAAAAACCAAAAAGAGGCTAGCAAAATCTAACAAACTCCAAAAGAGACGACTTGTCAAAATGGGTGGAAATCTTCAGACTCATGAAAATCACTCCATGAGAAAATCTTCATTGAGCTAACACATGTCTCGATCCTCTCTTGAAAGGAAGGCGATAAATGAAAGTCACGCAGCCACCATGTTGCACATTGTGCACCTTTCTAAAAAACTATATTTGAGCATGGACACATCCAAAGCGAAAAACATAAAAATCCAAAAATAAAAAATAATTAAGGAAAATTTTCTTAACAATTCTAGCAACTCCCAAGGGGCCTTCACTTGTGGAGGCACGAACCTAGGCCTCTGATAATTCTTTAATTTTGAGGAAAGCATAATGTTACGCCTCCCAATCTACATCAGTTGGTAGGACAAGAATATGGATGAGCCTATATGCTTGGTCTAACTCAAAAAATTCCTTGAAAGAAACAAATCTCCATCTTGTAGAAACTACCCCAAGGTGATAATAGAGTAAAGAAAGAGGAAAAATCTCACACTCGATATCATTAATGATGGGTGTCGTACTTGAACCTAAGAGTTTTGTAGAAGTCTAAACCCTATGTTGGATTGCATTTATGACCTGCTCAACTGTCAGTACATCTCCATCTAGTGAAAGAAGAGGAGGTAGCCCAAAGCTAACTAGGACACCAAAGTCCTTGATTTCATTGACCCGCTTGTTTAGCATCATCTGACACTCTTTCCACCTTGCTATGATCTTGTGGAAGTTGATGATCTCATTTTATTTGATGAAGGTAGCTATTTGATCAAGAATCCCTACACCTTCAGGACCTCATCAGTGGCTACACACAACCTGGAAATCAAGCTTTTTGATTACACCACTCGAGGGGGTACACATCTGTAGAAATTAATTGGTCATTGAGCCAACCTTCATGTTTAATTCCTAAACATCCCTTAAGAATTGTAAAGTGCACCCAAGAATGGAAAACACAACTATGATCCACTCCTAGTGTGTAGAGATAAATTTCTTCAATATCAAGAGGGTCTTAGACCTTTGTGCAATAGCTAGCTTTTGATTGAATTGAGCCTCTCTCACTCTTGCACTTTCCTCCATTTGACTTTTTTCTCTGTGGGAATTCATCAGTTCCAAACTCAACCTTGCAATCTCTTGTTTTGACTTTTATAATTTCATGTGAGATTTCTATAGATCATCACAAGATTGAGATTGGATACCATCCATCTCTCTTCTTATATTTTCCTAAGCGTGCTTGTTCTCTACATTTGTCTAGCACTCAGTAGCCAGCTCAACTTTCAATTTTTTAATTTCGGCATAGAGATAAACTTGTTTATCCTAGGCTTTCTCAAGTAACTTGGATGTATCTCCCTACTAAATTTTTATTTTCCTTATGCGGGCCATCTTGACATCTCTAGCCAAGATCTCATTCTATAGCTTGCTCACTATTTTTTTTACAATTATCGGCTCTAACTCATTCTTCTTCAACTTTCTATCTAGCCTCTCATAGTCCACATATACCAAATTTTGGGTGGCCTTAGCTAGGACTACTCATTCATGTAGGTGACTTTCATTTAGATATAGGCCCATGGTTCTAAAGTCATAGTCCTCCATCTGCATTTGTCCCTCAAGTTTGGACACTAGTGGCTTCATGGTAGTGATCAATAGAGAATTTCACTCTTCATGGAAGCAAGCTTTATTCTTCTTGGTAGTTGGTATTCTAATGTTCTTTAATAGTCATTTTTTCTTTCTAAATTTTTGAGCATGCTTGGTTGCATCAAAGTTATCTTAGTGAATTTTAGGGGTATCAATACTTTGTGTTGGAATGGAAGCATCAGGAGAGAGACCAAAAAGTTTGATAGAAGGAGAAACCTCTTATGCATGAGCATACAAGGAAGCAAAATGGAATGTTATCATGGAAAAAGGTGGAATATGAAATTGAGATTAGAGAGGGGAAAAAATAGTTGGGGTGAAAGGAGAAATGGGTAGAAGGAGAGGTGCTTTCCTAGAAGCAGATGGAATGGGAGTGATAGGAAAAAAAAACTATCTCTTTCAATGGGGGCCCTTGACATGGTGATCAAAAAATCAATAGCAATCAAAGCGGATGTTGCTCATTCGGCATGTGAGATTGCTTTAGAAAGTTCATTAAAAATGGTAGGGGGTGCATTCAAGACTATTAGCTTAGGGTTAGAGGATGGAGGATTCCTTTCTACAAAAGGAGGTAAAGGAGTAACTAGAGATGTAGGGGTAGGTAGAAGAGAGAGTAAAACTTACTTGGATCGCAGCAGTCAAAACATTCTATAGAATAGATTCCACTTCTTCTTCTCCTCAGGTTGACACATTGAGTGTGCCTAGATCCTATACTTTTCTTCTCTTTTCACAACCAAAACTGGTATTTTTTGACCCTCTAGTGGTTGATCCCTCTGAAACTTGGCCTTTGACAACTATAGCAGACCCTTTTGGGGACCATCGGCTCCTTTTTCCTTTGCTTCAAGCACTGGAAGAGGTCATGACTTTTGATTCCCTTTGCTTCGAAACTCTCCCCCTATCAGATTCTTGATAATGAGAGGTGCAACATGGGAACTGTTCTTCTAATATCTCATGAGTTGTCTTTGGATTACTATTGTCAATGCCAGCCTCTTGATCATAAATGTCCTCGAACCTTTTGTCATGTGGTTAAAAGTCTCTGAATGGGGCATTGGGTAATTTCATCTCTTTTTCAAAACCTCCAGATGTCTACCTTCTTTCTTTCTAACCACCACTTGCACTTTAATTGCATATTGAGGGATTTACCCATCAAGATGTTCTTCTGATACTCTACCTGTGGTAAATAGAAATTCAACCATTTTGGTTGTTTGAGTGGAATGAAGGCCAAGTCAATATATACTATCAACATTTCCTGAGCTGGATTCCTCCTCCTCTCCAAATACTCTCGACTCTCATGTTTCAAAGTGAAGTGCTTTGTCAAGTTATAGTCCCATGTGTCACAAATGAGAACCAATCTTAAGGCCGCTAGTAGATTTGTAAGCTCACCATCGGCCTTCCACTTGTTCAGTGTTAACTAACTATTGGTAATTGTGAGGGGAAGCAAATATATCCTTGTCTTGTTCCTTCTGGTGCCATAGGCATTGTTGGCAAGGGTTGCCTAATGACATGCCTCCAACATGAAAACTTTTTCTGTTACAAATATAGGGAGCCTAAATGGTTCCCTGAAAAAACTAATTAAATATGATAAATGTAAAATCCTCTCCCAGGAAATAATCCACCAAGGTCGGTGGATTTTCCATCCATTGTGAGACCTCAAGAAAGAAATGACCCATAGGGCATGGAAACAAACCTTGAAGCATTGGCCTCAAAAAATGATCTACAAACTAGTAATAATCCCCTATTTTGAAAGGATATGGGTCCATACAAAAATTGGTTGATAGTAGCCTTTTACATCTAACCTAGACACTGAGATATTTCTCTATAGCAACTCAAAATTCTGATGCAAAATCAAGTTGGCCAAGAAATAAGAATACCTAAAATTATACTTAGTGTTATAATTCTTCAATTGCTCTAGCATTCCTCCAGCTATTACATCATAAAAATCATAATATTTCTTGTTCTTTTTCTTTTGAGCACAAAATTTCGGTCCATCTAGAAAGGATGGATGTCCTCATCATTATCAAGGCCAGAAACCCATGCAGACATTGAGAATACAGACTGTGTACATCTTGCTTGAACTTTCTGCGTGAAAGAGGAAAAGAAGGATGACCTCTCTCTGGCCTTTCCTTTGTTTCCTCCTCATAAAAACTTGTTTTCCTAGTCATTTATTCCATGAAGATGTCCATCTTTTCTTCATCAAAATGTTTAGCACCCAAGTTGTAGGGATACACAACATATCTAGTATGGATTTGATAGAAATTGTAACTTATATCTTGTTACCCTCAATGGCTCTTTTCCTTTTGTTGAATCTTTTGACACATGCATTCACCAACTCCAGACATGGGTGTATGAAAAAAAACATGAACACTAGCAGACGACATTCCAGAGTTGAAACATGAAACCCTCAAACGACACATGCTACATCATTCTTTGAAATGCACAACTCCCTAAAATTTTTTAGGGTTAGTTGACAACCTAGGGTTGAAAACATTGTCAGCACAATCTTGCACCACTTCTCTCAGGATACATCTGTTTGGTTGCACCCTCTTACAAAATTTGAATGGCCACTCCTCCAGAGCTAGGGCATTGGTGAATGAGTTCCGCCCAAAGATATCAGTGTAACCAGGCCTTTTTCTTGAGGCTCCAACTTTTCTACCAGATGTTGATGGCTCTACCATGGATGAATCAGGAAATTGTAGAGAGTTTCCTTAATGAAAACAGACGCTTTCCCTTTGCTTCTTAGAAAAAATATACTTTTGAGTAAAATTAATTTCCTCATGCGTACATGCAGTTAAGGCTACGTTGTTATTGATAGTCCATTAAATGCTACCATCAAGGCGATACATGTAGATTTGAGATCCATATCCCTTGGGAATGCCAAAAATTATGTGAGAATGGAATTAGTATATTCTCTCCATCACCTCTTTCACAAATAAAATTATTGCATTAGAATATGTGCTTTTAGCTCTGAGAAACATGTTGAAGTAATGCAAGGTACTTTTGAAAAGATGTGCCCATTTAATTTGTCAGAACTCAGTTTGTTAATCCATGTCTTTTCACATAAGTAAGTTGGTTGATGTTGATGATGGAAAAGGACACATGTCAACAATCGACATACAAGAGAATTTAATCCCAACACCCAAATTTAATTCTCAAGACCTTCTATTAGATCCTTTGTATTATTCATCTGATGGCATCTATTTCCTTTGGAATTTTTCTATTTCCATTTAACCAAAAATGGAATTCTTGTTGGTTCGGTCTAGCGGCTTATCTTTCCTATATATATCTATGCCACCTTATTGTAACATTCATTCAAAAAATATAGCCTTTAATTTTAGAAATATTTTTTCATTGTCTCCCATTCTACCACAATTCACTACTTTCTCAAAATTTTGGTTGGCTTAGGCACTCTTATTCAGCTTCTCCCATAGAGGCCACAATAATGCTTTATGGGAGATGACACTAGTGACAAAATCAAGTTCCTGTTGAAGAGGTGCGACCACCTTTTCTTGGTTTCATTTAGGTGGGAAGTTGGCCAGGACTACATTGACGATGAGAACTAGTTCTAGAGCAACTACAATGTTCTTTCCCACTTTGTTGCCTCCCTACTTTTTTTGCACATCACCTCCTTTTTGCTTCATACCTCTTTTTTCATTTACTCGAAAGAACCTTATGTTTAAATCTAAGCCTCAGGCTAGTATTACATTGTAAATTTGTTGATGAATATAACATAATACTAAACTTTCCTACTTCTTCCTATGTTACTCCCAATGGCTTATTCTTAAAATTAAGTGTATTTACAAAAGAAATTACATATGGTACATAATTGTTAATTTTTTTAAAGAACTACATATTTTAATGGAATAATTTTAGATAAATACCATTTACCAGTATATCTGAAGTGTTACCTTCCATACCTTCAAGTTCGTACACATTCTTTTTCTTCCACACACTAATTCAAAAGGGCCCCTTCCCTAGTGCTTCAAATTTTGTATGTTTTCCTAGTTTCACAGTACGCTCATCATACTTTAGCACTAGGCTTTATTGATGGGTGTTTTTTCACTTCTCAACACAAGCAACACTCAAGTGCACTACCACTCTTGAAAGACAACTTCCTACAAAGAAGTTGTAGAAAAGTATCCCAAGGTCTCTTGGGTGTCAGGTCATGACTTACAAAAATAGCTTAGTTGATTGGTGTGATTTTTTGTTAATCACAAATGGCATGGATAATTTGATAAGTTAAGAAAGAATTGGATCTTCAAATTGAGTTTTGGGAGTTCTAGAAGTAAGGTGCAATTTCTACAAGTTCAAAACAACATTCTAAAACTCCATGTTCAACATCAAATTTGGCTTTACAATGATGTTGGAACTTTACCTTAACTAATATTTCAAAGAAAGGTCAAAAGGGAAAAGGGGTAGAGGAGTTCCTAGACCTACAACTAATGATGAACAATGACAATGGAGGATGCTATAGTGGATAACCTTCATGAAAAAAACATTCCACTTAACTAAATAGCATACAGTCTCATGAAACTAGTGATATCTTCTAAGGTCTACAGATTTTTTTCAGCTATACATTCACCATAAAGCATGAATAAAAGATGAATTTTAAGTGAAAAAATATGTTAATGTTCAAAGTAGCTTTATAGTATTGTTCATCATCAATAAACAACAAAAATCATGAACATGGAAGATATCAACACAATAAAATTCTTCACCATCAATGAACAACATGAACTAAACTACTAAAAGCTACTTGAAATACTTAGAACATCAACTAAATTCTAACTTTAAGAAGATGAATAATGCAACATGTGAGAAGCACAAGAATTCACCAAAACAATGTAATTTTATTAAAATTTCTATATCATGTCTTTACACAACTCAACTCTCTCTTTGAAAATGAGAGGAGACCCTTATTTATA
Source organism: Sequoia sempervirens (assembly GCA_007258455.2). Lineage (NCBI taxonomy): Eukaryota > Viridiplantae > Streptophyta > Pinopsida > Cupressales > Cupressaceae > Sequoia > Sequoia sempervirens. Next base: position 31,637,335 of record VDFB02168118.1, on the reverse strand, counting down.
GTTTTCCAAAAGTGAAATGAATGGCCAGGATTTACTCTCATTGTGTGAACAAACCCTTATTTATAGTTTCACATATCCCTGAAATAATCAATACATAATACATTTTTGTCTCATTCCTATTTTGTCCTCTAGTGGCTCTAACACTGTAGTAGTTTTCTCTTCTAGTGACTGCCTTCTTTTTTCAGCTATACTATCAGAAAATCTTCATCAATTAGTGCATTTCCTTCATTTTTTTGAATGGTGGCATAGTCCACAAATTTTCCAATTAGTTCCTAAATATTTTCCCATTCCATGATGTCTGATTAGAGTGCACTTGAAAGGTTAGCCTCTTAAATTTGTCAGTGATTTGCTCCAAATGCTTGGTGCACCTGGGTGTGGCCTTGATGACCTATTTGGACTGAGTGAAAGCCCTCATAGCAAAGTCCATGAAATTGGATATTAGCACATTTTCCCCCCCTTGCTCCACCTTCTTATGGAAGAATGGCCTGATTTTCTTTGGATCTAGCTCTAGGACGAGCATGTCATAGTCTGTCATCAGCTTAAGATAGTCTTCGCTATCTATTTTTTGTTATATGATCCATTTGAGGTCGATCCCAACCTCATGTAGCACCCTTTCAAGGATTTCCTTCATATGATCCAAGCCCATTTTCCATGTCTCTACCTACCAGTGGTCATCTTTCATGAGGGTTCACTCCTTTTCCCATTCTTTTAAGGAATCTTGTGAATGGATTCAAGCTTAGGATAGGTGATCCTATACATCTCAGTGAACCAGTGACATATATTATCTATGCCATCTAATTTCTTTTTCAAGTCCTTGAATTTTTTGGACATTCGAGTAGTGTGGCATATGCCCATGTCACCATTATATATGACTCATTGGAACTAATGCACAATGGCCTTGATCCAATTATTCATCTTCTCCATTCTGGTGAGCTCTTCTTGGGAAAGAAGTGAGGGCACATGTGATTTTGCTGAAGCTTCTTCTTTCAAGGATGTGCATTGCTCAATATAGGTAGTGAGGTTCGCCACTTTTTCCTTTAGTTCCTTCTTAGAGGACTTATCCTTATTCATTTATTGCACAATTGTTGCTATGGACCCCTGGAACTCATCAATTTTTTTATCCCTCATTTTTAGGCCCAAATTGATGGTCGAAATGCTATAGCTAACTCCCTCACCTTTTTCCAGCACTGGGGTAGCAATCTACACCATTATTGATCTGGAAGCATCAACTATGATGTGGGAATGGAATCTAGTCTTCTTTTCCTTCCTTGGCTTTGTCTAGCCTCTCACCAATATTTCCTTGAGTTGGGCCTTTGGATTAATGACTATAGAGGATTTCTTTTGTAGTTGCCTCTCTAGCTAGTCAAGTGCCTGGGTTTCCCCTTTTGGTGATTCATGATCACCTTCCTCTCTTTGTTCATGTGGAGGTCATTTCTCTTTATGGACTGGGGCTTCTTGTTTAGTTTTTTCCCCTTCTTCATTTGATTCCTCAATATCTATAGCATTTTCCCTTTCTGGGCCACTAATGGCTATGTTTTCTTCAGTAGCACCTTCTTTCTGAGGTACTCTTTCTTCTTCTTGTTCGATATTTTCATGATGCTCCAACTCAAGGCTCTTCTTTGGTGCATCTTCTTCATTTTCTTCTTTTTTCTCTTCCTCTTCCCTTTCAATAGGTACTTCCTCTTCTTGGATAAGACCCTTATCTTGACCAATTATTGTAGGCTCCTCAAGTATCTCCATGTTGACTTTAGTATCAATTTTTCTTTAGAAGGCTACTTCTCAGATTCAGCCTCTTCTCCTACATCCTTGAGCTATTGGGACAACTCCTCTTTAAGTTCCTAATCTAAGGTTTCTATAATATACTTGGAATTGAGAGCCTCGGTATCTTCCTCTAAAGAGTGTGACTTTTTCTCATCAGATGCAACCTTGTCCAAGTTGATGCTCATCTCACCCTCTAGGTGTTCAAAGTATTCATCCTTAAAAAAATCTTTAGGCTCCGCAACTATTCCTTTGGTAGCCTCCCTTTGGTTTTTCTCCATTTCTTTAGATATTTGCATGGTATTCTCCATCATTGGTGGCTCTATTGGTGGCTCTATAGGTGGCAAAGGAATGGGTGGGTCAATAATAATATGAGACATCATAGCTTAAACAGTGGGATTCTTTATCACCCTAGAGACCTTTGTGGGCATTCCTTGTATACAGTTTACAAAGGCTTCTAGTAGGGTGAGAGGAGGTATAGTGGGTATGTGCAGGATCATCATGGAAAAAATAGGCCCTTAAGTGGAAAAAAATTCAGAAAAATTAGAGTTAGGCAACTTGACATAAAAATTTGAATAAATTATCTATATTATTTCAAAAATATGTAAGAATATAATCTATAGAAAATTGAATGTAGATTCTAAACTACTAGGTTTTTTTTAAATTAAAAACTATTTGGTGAAAATTTGAAATTTCAATGTAGTAGTACTTAAATTTCAGGGAAAAAATAAGTAGTTGTCTATCTGACCACGCTAACCGCAATAAAATGATAATATTTTTTATAAGATTTTATACATAATTAGAGGACTCATGTGGATGTGATGCATAGTTTTTGTAATTTTTTTCCAAGTAAATAATTAATTATGAATTTTTTATTACAACTTTTAAAAAATAAAAAAAATTGTATGTCTGACCACCTTAACTTGGTCAAAACTTCATGAAATTCCTTTTTTCTTTTTTTAATCCTATAGTATGAAAATCATAGAATGTGATGCATGTTTTGGATTCCAAAAAATGTCATACCATTTGAAAGCTATAGATGTTTTTCAATTAGCCTATCAATCAGGACTTTAGTCATAATTCAAATAGAAAATGAATAATAATTATTTATTAAATTCAAAGTAAAGCATAATTTATATTGGTGGAAATTTGAGAATCTCCTATACAAACCCTTTTCATTTCATCAATTTTGGGTAAAAAAAAAGTCATCAGACACATACCCTAAAAATACCCATCATATTGCCACTTTTTGGCCATCATGATCCTGCACATACCCTAGTGGTAGTGGCAACTGTGGGAATTGAAGCAAAGAGAGTAGGTAGTGATGGAAAAGGTTGCTAATGTAACAACTTTCATCATTTAGTCAATTATTTATCGAACCAGGTGTATCTTAGAGTTATATGCTATAAGGATGGTTGTCATGAATTTTTGGGGGTTTTTGCATTGTAAACAGTGACTTCAAGTATTGATTTAGCTCCTTCAGAAGCTTTTAGGAGATTTTAGGAGCTCTCAGGAGCTAAACTACAATGACTAATTCCTAAGGATTAATTCTATCTTATTTCGTAAACTAAAGTTCTGTTGACTTACTTCAGACTTCATTGGACTTGATTGAGACCAATTTTTGGAGAAGGCTAACATTTACTTTAGTTCTTAATTTAAAATACAAAACCCAAATTAATTCTATTTTGCTTTAAAAGAAATCTATCTTTAAGATTTGCTAGAAATTAAATGCTATTTTAAGAACAAAAATGAACTAGAAGGAAATGATAATTAATCTAGAAAAAACTTAAGCACTAATTTCCATGAAAATATTTCCAACAAACTTCAATTCCATCTCTCCATAAGTTCCCATCATTTCTTCTAATTAAACTTAATAAATAATTACCAAACTTAATTACTTCGAACAACATCTAAATCAGATTAATCTAATAAGTTCCTTATAATGATTCTAACAACTTAATCTAACCATGATAAACTAAATTCAAAAGCAATTCAAACAAAAGTAACTATCCAGATTTATCATTCAATAACTAAAAATGATTCAAAAACTTATCTTTCTATAATTAACATCTAACATTTCAAATTTAATATCAAAAATAGTATAACTTAGTAAAATACCAACAAAAGATCGATCACTTTAGCTGAGTGGGCCCTACTCTTCTTCAGGTAAGATCCCTTAACATAGTGATTGAGTTAACTTCTTTCTTTCATTAAATTTGATAAAAGTGGGACACAGAACAAAGTATTGACATTGATTACAAAAATATAATTGAAAATTATCTAACTTCTTTTCAAAACCGAAACATGGATATTTATAAACATATCCTTATTGAATTCTCAACATGGTGATTTAACTACCAATATTCAAGGTGTCTAACTAAAGGTTAAAACAAAACTAGAGAAAAACTGAAACATGACTATAGAAAAATATGCCAGATTGGTGCTAGAAGTAGTTCCATAACCAACTACAAAGAATCTGATTTGGACTTGAGTGACTCATCATTCAGTTGGGCCCATCAAATGGTGTGATTATTTCCCTTGATTAAACAAATAGTTTAACGACATCATCAATCTTTAAAATACCCTGTTCAAAACCCTTAGAAAAAGGATAACAATTATGGTAGTAAAAGATCAACGCAACATAGTTATCTCATTAATATCATCATAAAGTAAAACATCTAACATAAACCATTACTTCAAATATGGGTATGTGCAGGATCATCATGGAAAAAATGGGCCCTTAAGTGGTAATGAAAATTTAGAAAAATCAAAGTTAGACAACTTGACATAAAAATTTGAATAAGTTATCTATATTATTTCAAAAATATGTAAGAATAGAATATGTGGAAAATTGAATGTAGTTTCTAAAATACTAAATTTATTTTATTTTTTTAAAATTCTATTTGGTGAAAATTTGAAATTTCAATGCAATAGTACTTAAATTTTATGGAGAAAATAAGAAGTAGGTGTCTGTCTAACCACCCTAACCATAATAAAATGATAATATTTTTTTATAATATTTTAGATATTAGTAGAGGACTCATGTTCGGATGTGACACATATTTTTTTTATAATTTTTTTCCAAGTAAATAATTAATTATGATTTTTTATTACAACTTAAAAAATATATAAAATATCGTTTGTCTGACCACCTTAACTTGGTCAAAACTTCCTAAAATTCAATTTTTCTTTTTTTAATCCTATATTATATGAAGCATAGAATGTGATGCATATTTTGGATTCAAAAAATATTATATTGTTTGAAAGTTATAAATATTTTTCAATCAGCCTATCAATCAAGACTTTAGTCATAATTCTAATAGAAAATGAATAATAATTATTTATTAAATTCAAAGTAAAGAATAATTTATATTGGCAGAAAGTTGAGAGTCTCCTCTACAAACCCTTTTCGTTTCATCAATTTTGGCTAAAAATAAAGTCATTAGCCGCATGGATGAAGTCTAGAAAAACAAGGTGAGTTGTCAAACACATTTTTTGCATTGACTTCTTAGGATTGGCATGTCCAAGCTAAATACAAAAGCAAGCCCGAGGCTAATCCCTAGGCAATAAATTCTTTGTCATAAATATTGGATATCTCTTTCAAATTAGATATTCATTTTAAATCGGATATCTAATTTGAATTAGATATCCGATTTGGTTTATATATGATTTTA
>VDFB02168118.1:31621195-31631803 GCA_007258455.2 Sequoia sempervirens | reverse complement strand
TGAATTCTCTCTTGATCAAGGATTGAATGCCATGGTTGATATCTCATGTTGATTTGTACTGTATACTGTGTGAGGGTATTACAATAGTACAAAGATTGTTTGGTTTGAGAGGTTGATCAGGAAATGTACAGAGGGAGAGTTGGTTACTAGATTCTATCCAGAATGAACAAGATGTAATCTTTGAAAAGGCTATGAGCCTGAGTTGTATTGTAACCTTTAGTTGCTAAATAATACAATGGCTTGATCTTTGAGTGTGGGGTTTTTATCCTGAACTTGATTTTCCCCACGTAAATCTTTATGTTATGGTTTTCTCTTTCATCTTTCATATCTGTTGGTTCATGTTGTAGAATCTGTTAATGCTTGTTGTTGAATTTACATGTGTTTCTCTCAGATGGATCAATGTGGGAAATAAACTATGTCTGTTTCCGCATTAAGACATAGTTGTTCATGTCTTTGAGGTAAACCTAAATCTAATTAAAGCCACCGAAGACACTACTATTATGAAGTTTTTCAATTAGATGCACTCCTATAGATTTCATTACATTGAGGAGTGGCCATTCAAATTTTGTAAGAGGGTGCAACCAAATAGATGTATCCTGAGAGAAGTGGTGCAAGATTGTGCTGACAATGTTTTCAACCCTAGGTTGTCAACTAACCCTAAAATTTTTAGGGAGTTGTGCATTTCAAAGAATGATGTAGCATGCGTCGTTTGAGGGTTTCATGTTTCAACTCTGGAATGTCGTCTGCTAGTGTTCATGTTTTTTTTCATACACCCATGTCTAGAGTTGGTGAATGCATGTGTCAAAAGATTCAACAAAAGGTGAAGATCCATTGAGGGTAACAAGATATAAGTTACAATTTCTATCAAATCCATACTAGATATGCTGTGTATCCCTACAACTTGGGGTGCTAAACATTTTGATGAAGAAAAGATGGACATCTTCATGGAATAAATGACTAGGAAAACAAGTTTTTATGAGGAGGAAACAAAGGAAAGGCTAGAGAGAGGTCATCCTTCTTTTCCTCTTTCACGTAGAAAGTTCAAGCAAGATGTACACAGTCTGTATTCTCAATGTCTGCATGGGTTTCTGGCCTTGATAATGATGAGGACATCCATCCTTTCTAGATGGACCTAACTTTTGTGCTCAAAAGAAAAAGAACAAGAAATATTATGATTTTTATGATGTAATAGCTGGAGGAATGCTGGAGAAATTGAAGAATTATAACACTAAGTATAATTTTAGGTATTCTTATTTCTTGGCCAACTTGATTTTGCATCAGAATTTTGAGTTTCTATAGAGAAATATCTCAGTGTCTAGGTTAGATGTAAAAGGCTACTAGATCAACCAATATTTGTATGGACCCATATCCTTTCAAAATAGGGGATTATTACTAGTTTGTAGATCATTTTTTGAGGCCAATGCTTCAAGGTTTGTTTCCATGCCTTATGGGTCATTTCTTTCTTGAGGTCTCACAATGAATGGAAAATCCACCGACCTTGATGGATTATTTCCTGGGAGAGGATTTTACATTTATCATATTTAATTAGTTTTTTTAGGGAACCATTTAGGCTCCCTATATTTGTAACAGAAAAAGTTTTCACATTGGAGGCATGTCATTAGGCAACCCTTGCCAACAATTCCTATGGCACCAGAAGGAACAAGACAAGGATATATTTGCTTCCCCTCACAATTACCAATAGTTAGTTAACACTAAACAAGTGGAAGGCCGATGGTGAGCTTACAAATCTACTAGCGGCCTTAAGATTGGTTCTCATTTGTGACACATGGGACTATAACTTGACAAAGCACTTCACTTTGAAACATGAGAGTCGAGAGTATTTGGAGAGGAGGAGGAATCCAGCTCAGGACATGTTGATAGTATATATTGACTTGGCCTTCATTCCACTCAAACAACCAAAATGGTTGAATTTCTAGTTACCACAAGAAGAGTATCAGAAGAACATCTTGATGGGTAAATCCCTCAATATGCAATTAAAGTGCAAGTGGTGGTTAGAAAGAAAGAAGGTAGACATCTGGAGGTTTTGAAAAAGAGATAAAATTACCCAATGCCCCATTCAGAGACTTTTAACCACATGACGAAAGGTTCGAGGACATTTATGATCAAGAGGCTGGCATTGACAATAGTAATCCGAAGACAAGTCATGAGATATTAAAAGAACAGTTCCCATGTCGCACCTCTCATTCTCAAGAATCCGATAGGGGGAGAGTTTCGAAGCAAAGGGAATCAAAAGTCATGACCTCTTCTAGTGCTTGAAGCAAAGGAAAAAGGAGCTGATGGTCCCCAAAAGGGTCTACTATAGTTGTCGAAGGCCAAGTTTCAAAGGGATCAACAACTAGAGGATCAAAACATACTAGTTTTGGTTGTGCAAAGAGAAGAAAAGTATAGGATCTAGGTGCACTCGATGTGTCAACTTGAGGAGAAGAAGTGGAGTCTGTTCTATAGAATGTTTTGACTGTTGTGACCCAAGTAAGTTTTACTCTCTCTTCTACCTACCCCTACATCTCTAGTTACTCCTTTACCTCCTTTTGTAGAAAGGAATCCTCCATCCTCTGACCCTAAGCTAATAGTCTTGAATGCACCCGCTACCATTTTTAATGAACTTTCTAAAGAAATCTCGCATGTCGAATGAGCAACATCCGCTTTGATTGCTATTGATTTTTTGATCGCCATGTCAAGGGCCCCCATTGAAAGAGCTAATTTTATTTTTTTCCTATCACTCCCATTCCATCTGCTTCTAAGAAAGCACCTCTCCTTCTGCCCATTTCTCCTTTCACCCCAACTATTTTTTCCCCTGTCTAATCTCAATTTCATATTCCACCTTTTTCCATGATAACACTCCATTTTTCTTCCTTGTATGCTCATGCATAAGAGGTTTCTCCTTCTATCAAACTTTTTGGTCTCTCTCCTGATGCTTCCATTCCAACACAAAGTATTGATACCCCTCAAATTCACTAAGATAACTTTGGTGCAACCAAGCATGCTCAAAAATTTAGAAAGAAAAAATGACTATTAAAGAACATTAGAATACCAACTACCAAGAAGAATGAAGCTTGCTTCCATGAAGAGTGAAATTCTCTATTGATCACTACCATGAAGCCACTAGTGTCCAAACTTGAGGGACAAATGTAGATGGAGGACTATGACATTAGAACCATGGGCATATATCTAAATGAAAGTCACCTGCATGAATAAGTAGTCCTAGCTAAGGCCACCCAAAATTTGGTATATGTGGACTATGAGAGGCTAGATAGAAAGTTGAAGAAGAATGAGGCAGAGCTGATAATTGTAAAAAAAATAGTGAGCAGGCTATAGAATGAGATCTTGGCTAGAGATGTCGAGATGGCTAGCATAAGGAAAATACAAATTTAGTAGGGAGATACATCCAAGTTACTTGAGAAAGCCTAGGATAAACAAGTTTAGCTCTATGTTGAAATTGAAAAATTGAAAGTTGAGCTGGCTATTGAGTGCTAGAAAAATGTAGAGAACAAGCACGCTTAGGAAAATATAAGAAGAGAGATGGATGGTATCCAATCTCAATCTTGTGATGATATATAGAAATATCACATGAAATTATAAAAGTCAAAACAAGAGATTGAAAGGTTGAGTTTGGAACTGATGAATTCCCTCAGAGAAAAAAGTCAAATGGAGGAAAGTGCAAGAGTGAGAGAGGCTCAATTCAATCAAAAGCTAGCTATTACACAAAGGTCTGAGACCCTCTTGATATTGAAGAAATTTATATCTACACACTAGGAGTGGATCATAGTTGTGTTTTCCATTCTTGGGCCCACTTTACAATTCTTAAGGGATGTTTAGGAATTAAACGTGAAGGTTGGCTCAATGACCAATTAATTTCTATAGATGTGTACACCCTCGAGTGGTGGAATCAAAAAGCTTGATTTCCAGGTTGTGTGTAGCCACTGATGAGGTCCTGAAGGTGTAGGGATTCTTGATCAAATAGCTACCTTCATCAAATAAAATGAGATCATCAACTTCCACAAGACCGTAGCAAGGTGCAAAGAGTGTCAGACGATGCTAAACAAGCGGGTCAATGAAATCAAGGACTTTGGTGTCCTAGTTAGGTTTGGGCTACCTCCTCTTCTTTCACTAGATGGAGATGTATTGATAGTTGAACAGGTCATAAATGCAATCCAACATAGGGTTTAGACTTCTACAAAACTCTTAGGTTCAAGTGCGACACCCATCATTAATGATATCGAGCGTGAGATTTTTCCTCTTTCTTTACTCTATTATCACCTTGGGGCAGTTTCTACAAGATGGAGATATGTTTCTTTCAAGGAATTTTTTGAGTTAGACCAAGCATATAGGCTCATCCATATTCTTGTCCCACCGACTGATGTAGATTGGGAGGCGTAACATTATGCTTTCCTCAAAATTAAAGAATTACCAGAGGCCTAGGTTCATGCCTCCACAAGTGAAGGCCCCTTGGGAGTTGCTAGAATTGTTAAGAAAATTTTCCTTAATTATTTTTTATTTTTGGATTTTTATGTTTTTCGGTTTGGATGTGTCCATGCTCAAATATAGTTTTTTAGAAAGGTGCACAATGTGCAACATGGTGGTTGTGTGACTTTCATTTATCGCCTTCCTTTCGGGAGAGGATCGAGACATGTGTTAGCTCAATGAAGATTTTCTCATGGAGTGATTTTCATGAGTCTGAAGATTTCCACCCATTTTGACAAGTCATCTCTTTTGGATTTTGTTAGATTTTGCTAGCCTCTTTTTGGTTTTTGGGACAAAAGCTTTGATTCAATGTCATTGGGTTACATGACAAGTCAACTAGACCTTTTCTAGGTTATTTTCTAGGATGTGATCATTTTTAGATAACTATATTTTCTAAATATCTAAAAGGAATTAATGTGGTAGTTGAGAATTGATGAGAAAATATTCCTATGACCTAACTAAAGATATATGATCAGATTGTGTGCTATCAAATGCCAAATTTTGGAAGCAATTACTTTTGTGTTGTGGCGGCAGTTTTCTCTATTTGCAGCTATAAATGAGAGGTGGTGACAAAACAAAGAGGTTGGTTCCAAGTTTTAGTTTCCTTTGTTGAGGAAAAAAATTTCTTTAGTTTTCTTTAGTTATAGAACTATTTTTCGGAAGTAGATTTGCACAACTAATTTTCTCTAGCATGTTATATTTTTTATGGTAAAACTATTATCACATTGGCATCTAACCTTTTTTATAAAGTTCATTTGATATTTAAGAATAAACTATTTGGAAGAAATTTTTTAGATTGTGCATGTATGGCCTTTATCAAGCTTTCCTTCTTTATGCTTTGGTTCTGAATAAAACATTGTGTCAAGCTCAATTCAAATAGTTTAAGTTGTTTATTTTCATGTTGTAGGCTTATATGGTAGGATAATAACTTGTGAAAATTGGATTATGTCTGTGGACTTCTCTATTTTTCTAAAGGGTTGTTATTTCGTTATATTTTGCTATAAGGAGAGAGATAGTTTATGCAAATTTTGAATATTTTTCTGTTAGCATTGGAAATCTTTATGTTTGATCAGACCTTAATGAATAGTGCTTGCAAGGAGATTTGAAGGACTGCATTGTTCTTGTAGTTAACTTTTTCTATTCATGCACTTCCGAACAATGAAGGGTCATGATGTTCTATGTCTAAATATATCATTCATAGGAAAGATTGGGTTTGAAATGTTGTAAAATATTTGGCGCATCACCATTTTTTATGTTCTATGTTTACATTTACTTCTATCCTTTTCTTCAAAACTCACAGAAGAGTTGGCTTGCTATAAAAATTCTGGAGGTATTTAGTGAGACACAAATCAGTCTCCCACTCGCTGAATTTCCCATAAGACTATCAGAGAGGTGCAAGCTTTGATGAGCACAAATTTCCAAATTCTTAATGAACATCCTTTGAACATGAGGGTAAGGAGTCTTTACATCAATTTGGGAATAAATAGATTGGTAACGTGAAATAAATTCATTAATCTTTTCATCATCATTTTCCTTACATCTTATCAAATTGGAAAAGGTCATCTTAGGAGTCATATGCACTTGGAAATGGTTTATAAATGCCTCAACAAGTTCATTGAATGAATGAATTGAGTTTTTGGTAACAAGGAAAAGCGTTCTAAAGCAGTGCCCTTTAAGGATCTAAGGAAAATCTTAGCCAATAGCTTATCCTCAAGAATAAAGTCACTACATAAGGCAACATAAGTAGAAACACGGTTAGAAGGATATCCTTTCCCACCATATTTCTCAAATCTAACTATCTCTATCGCTTGTGACATCAACATTCTGAATATCTCCAAGGATAAGGGATTTATTTTGACATAGTATGTAGGTTGACCATTTTGATTTTGGTTTATGGTGGAAAATTTCTTTTGAAGGGATGAAATGGTTTGTAAAATTTGGTTTATAACAACATCCTTGTTTGCATTTTGAGATGGAGGTAAATAAGGTGGGGGTGTATACGTGTACGAGGGTCAAGCGAATGGAATTATTATGGGAAGTAAAGTGGTATGAGATATGACATACAGTGCCACAAAGGTACTAGGAATACTAGTAGAAATACACAAGGTAGGAATGACAATAGTAGTGGGTTGCATCGTTGTTGTAACTTGAGGGTTGGTGTAGGTAGGATTATAGAAGAAATGATTGTGGGAGGAGGAATTCGAGTCCCTCCTTGAAATTGGACATTGTTTGAAGGTAAAGAACAACTAGTGGTTGAGGTAAGGCATTTCCCCAAAATCTAAACTATGTTATTCCCAAGATCAACTTTGTCTTCACTTTCAATCATGTGATGTATGTTATCTATGATAGGGATAGTGGTGGCTGAAATGCATTCTGTACTTATTTGATTTTGTAGGTTTGATAAGTCTTCAGGAATTTGTATTATATTTTATTACAAAATACTAGCAACCATTTTTTCAAAATTTATCACACTACTTGAAGGTAAGGAGTTTTTAAAGGTATGGTCCATACCTAGTGAACTAATGTCAACACTAGTAGTGAAAGAGCTAGATAACCCAAGATCCATGACGACTGTACTATCATAGGATGACATGAGTCTTGAACTTCATCTCACTATAGGGTATGTGTAAGATCGTGATGGGCCAAAAGTGGCAATATGATGGGTATGTGGCTGACAACCTTTTTAACCCAAAATTGATGAAACAAAAGGGTTTTAAAGGAGATTCTCAGCTTTCCACCAATATAAATTATGCTTTACTTTGAATTTAATAAGTAATTATTATTCATTTTATATAAAATTATGACTAAATTTCTGATTGATAGATACAGTGAAAAACATTTATAGCTTTCAATAGGGTATCACATTTTGAATCCAAAACATTTGTCACATTCCCATGCTTCTCAGATACTATAGGATTAAAAAAATAAAAATTGAATTTCATGAAGTTTGACCAAGCTAAGGTGTGGTTAGGAATGTTTTTATAGTTTTTAAAAGTTGTAATAAAAAATTCATAATTAATTATTTACTTGGAAAAAATTACAAAAAATATGCATCACATCGACATGAGTCCTCTACTTATATCTAAAATATTATAAAAAATATTATCATTTTATTGTGGTTAGGTGGTCATTGCATTAATTCTTACTTCTTAAGTTTTTCCCTAAAAATTTAAGTGACATCAAAAGATTGAAATTTCAAATTTCACCAAATAGATTTTTATTTTATTTTTAAAAACCTAGTAGTTTAGAAACTACATTAAATCTTGCTACAAATTCCCTATTCTTACATATTTTGAAATAATATAGATAACTTATTCAAATTTTACGCCAAGTTGCCTAACTCTAAATTTCTAATTTTTTTGCTACTTAAGGGCTTGTTTTTTCCATGATGATCCCGCATTACCCTATAGTATTAGCAATAGGAAACCAAGTTGAAAAGATCATGCAAGGGGTAATCACAAGATAAATGCTATTCTCTAATTCTGATTCAAATGAAATTAAGTGAGATGTAGTAAAATGAATGTAACCAAAAATTTTCAAACTGAAATAGATAACTAACAGCAGTAAACAAAACCATAGAAAAAAAAGGTTTCAATGCTAGAAAATATAGTTTAAAATTTGAAATGGGACTAAATAAACCAAAAGGGCATATAAGTCCTAATCAGGGCTTTTTAGGGGTTCAAATAGTGAATAATAGTCACCAAAAAATATGCAAAAATAAGGGAAAATCTCTTGTACTGGGACTAAATCACCTAGAGGGGTGTATGAGTCCAAATTAGGGTTTTTTCACCACTTTAAGAAAATTCAATGTGAATGATATGTTTTTTTATTTTGGATGATGTCTAAGCTAAGTGAAAATTCATATTTCAGATGAAATTTAATGATGCAGGATGCAAAAATGCAACCTATATGCACTTTCACTAATGCAAGATTTAGAAATCATGGAATGCCAATTAACTAAGGAAAACCCTAATGCAAAGATAATGAAAAATAGATCTAGGATTATGATGCACTCCAAATTATAAATAAGATGTTCTAAATGTAGGTTCACCAAAATGAAACCTACGAAATAGGGTGCTATACTAAATCTTTTGGGAGATGGAGCACTAGACCTATTTCACTTAGTTTCACTCAAGGAAACCTTAGAGATCTCAATCCAATGATAGAATTAAGGAAAGAGATCCACTAAATGTTTTCCTAGGGCTTTATTAGAGACAAAATGTAAGACTTAATCTCAAAACCTAATGATATGCAAAGCTTCACTAAATGATCTAGAAATAAATGCAAAACAAAATAAAAAGTTAGAGAAGCAAAGAGAGGCACCTAGAAACCTGTAGTAGCTTGAATAAAGACCTAAAATGTTGAAAACACTAAATGTAATGCACACTGGGACTCATACATTAGGTTGGGTGATTTAGTCCTTGATTAGGGTTTCTAGGCAGGAACATAAATCTAGCAGAGGTAAGTTTGGAACACCTGAAAATTTGAAAGTCCAAAATCGTAGAACTCATACACCAGAAGTCGCATATTAGTCTTGCTTGGCCTTTTTAGAAAGTCAAAGTCTGAATCTACTCTTCAAATTTTGCTTTGTCTTCTTAACCTGATTTTTGGATCAAAATTGCTTAATTTTCCTTTGTAGATGTCTTTTAGTGATCTTCTAAACAAGGTGACAACTTCGACAACTTTTCAAATTTGACAACTTTTTCCAATATTTCTCTTCTATATTTCTTCAACCTAGAGCTACAAATCACACACTACAGAAAGAGAAAAAAATGTTTCTATGTTAGTAGAAAGGGGTTTTCCTTGGTCAAACCTCTTTTTGGTAATCAAACCTTGTAATGAAATCAAATGGAAAGGAGGAATTTTGAATGAGAAAAATGATATGTTGCAACTCACCAAAACCTAAGAATAACATGTTTCAAACATGTATGAAATGGCTCCAAAGGATGTAGATCTTGACTTGAATGCTTGCTTGAATCCTGAAACCCTACATTACAAATGTTAGCTCAAAAACAAACATGATGCATGATGACTTTGACATGATGCTTGATACTTGAATAATCCTCTATAACGCTTGATAATCAGCTCTTGAATTCTCTTGTAAAGTCTTGAATGCTCTTGCAAACAATTTTTAATCACAAATTTTCTATTAGGAATGCTATCATGAAAGTCTTGGGTGAAAATGAGTGAAATAACCTTGCATTTATATTTGCTTATGCCAAATTTCTTTAAATTACAACACTACAAGCTGACATCAGATCTAGGAGAATAAAATCCAACCAAGAATTTGAATTTAATTTAGGTTTAAGCCACATGGGACTCATACACTAGGATTGGAATACGAGTCCCATTAGGCTAGGCTTTGGGACACATTTTTCAAGAAATGCTTAGATTGATGTGAAATATAGATTGGCCCCCCAAAACTTAGGCTAGAACCATATGTGCAAGGTGGTGTATGAGTTCTAGATCACTAAATATGGGCCACACAATCTAGAAACATTCATTTATGATTGGTCATTGCACATGTGTTGGGATTATCCTCAGAAAAATGTATTAATCAAGCCTTATGGATGCAAAATAAGGCCAAATAAGTCATAAAGAAGCCTCGTTAATTAATAAAACCCTAAATTAGTTTGAATGTGTGATAAAACACTTTACAAAACCCTAAATAAGGCACAATTATGTTCATTTAGTTTATAAGGGCCCAAACAAGTGTGAAAATATAAAGGGATAGATTTTTCTACACTACACTAGAATGATTGTAGGTATAATATTGGGGGCATGATGCCAAAAGGTATTTTTTCTTCTTACCCCTATGTTGTGTCTTTGAAGGATTTTTTGCATGCACAACAATATGCTTCATCATTTTCCCCTCCAAAGGGGAAGGAAAATATTTCTCTTTCCCTCAAGCCTTCTCCTTCTAGTTCCTCCATTTCATCTTTTTTAGCTCCTGCTTCTACTTCATAGTCCTTTATGGAGTCCTTGTAAGGAAGTTAAGGTAGTGAAACAACTTCCTACACTAATCTTGAGAGAAGAAAAATGAAAAAAATTAGAGATCTTTAATAGTTACAAAAACTTAAAAAAAAAAAAACACAAATATCATGCATACCACAACACAATGATTTA
>VDFB02168118.1:31580969-31621095 GCA_007258455.2 Sequoia sempervirens | reverse complement strand
ATAGGGATAGTGGTGGCTGAAATGCATTCTGTACTTATTTGATTTTGTAGGTTTGATAAGTCTTCAGGAATTTGTATTATATTTTATTACAAAATACTAGCAACCATTTTTTCAAAATTTATCACACTACTTGAAGGTAAGGAGTTTTTAAAGGTATGGTCCATACCTAGTGAACTAATGTCAACACTAGTAGTGAAAGAGCTAGATAACCCAAGATCCATGACGACTGTACTATCATAGGATGACATGAGTCTTGAACTTCATCTCACTATAGTATTAGCAATAGGAAACCAAGTTGAAAAGATCATGCAAGGGGTAATCACAAGATAAATGCTATTCTCTAATTCTGATTCAAATGAAATTAAGTGAGATGTAGTAAAATGAATGTAACCAAAAATTTTCAAACTGAAATAGATAACTAACAGCAGTAAACAAAACCATAGAAAAAAAAGGTTTCAATGCTAGAAAATATAGTTTAAAATTTGAAATGGGACTAAATAAACCAAAAGGGCATATAAGTCCTAATCAGGGCTTTTTAGGGGTTCAAATAGTGAATAATAGTCACCAAAAAATATGCAAAAATAAGGGAAAATCTCTTGTACTGGGACTAAATCACCTAGAGGGGTGTATGAGTCCAAATTAGGGTTTTTTCACCACTTTAAGAAAATTCAATGTGAATGATATGTTTTTTTATTTTGGATGATGTCTAAGCTAAGTGAAAATTCATATTTCAGATGAAATTTAATGATGCAGGATGCAAAAATGCAACCTATATGCACTTTCACTAATGCAAGATTTAGAAATCATGGAATGCCAATTAACTAAGGAAAACCCTAATGCAAAGATAATGAAAAATAGATCTAGGATTATGATGCACTCCAAATTATAAATAAGATGTTCTAAATGTAGGTTCACCAAAATGAAACCTACGAAATAGGGTGCTATACTAAATCTTTTGGGAGATGGAGCACTAGACCTATTTCACTTAGTTTCACTCAAGGAAACCTTAGAGATCTCAATCCAATGATAGAATTAAGGAAAGAGATCCACTAAATGTTTTCCTAGGGCTTTATTAGAGACAAAATGTAAGACTTAATCTCAAAACCTAATGATATGCAAAGCTTCACTAAATGATCTAGAAATAAATGCAAAACAAAATAAAAAGTTAGAGAAGCAAAGAGAGGCACCTAGAAACCTGTAGTAGCTTGAATAAAGACCTAAAATGTTGAAAACACTAAATGTAATGCACACTGGGACTCATACATTAGGTTGGGTGATTTAGTCCTTGATTAGGGTTTCTAGGCAGGAACATAAATCTAGCAGAGGTAAGTTTGGAACACCTGAAAATTTGAAAGTCCAAAATCGTAGAACTCATACACCAGAAGTCGCATATTAGTCTTGCTTGGCCTTTTTAGAAAGTCAAAGTCTGAATCTACTCTTCAAATTTTGCTTTGTCTTCTTAACCTGATTTTTGGATCAAAATTGCTTAATTTTCCTTTGTAGATGTCTTTTAGTGATCTTCTAAACAAGGTGACAACTTCGACAACTTTTCAAATTTGACAACTTTTTCCAATATTTCTCTTCTATATTTCTTCAACCTAGAGCTACAAATCACACACTACAGAAAGAGAAAAAAATGTTTCTATGTTAGTAGAAAGGGGTTTTCCTTGGTCAAACCTCTTTTTGGTAATCAAACCTTGTAATGAAATCAAATGGAAAGGAGGAATTTTGAATGAGAAAAATGATATGTTGCAACTCACCAAAACCTAAGAATAACATGTTTCAAACATGTATGAAATGGCTCCAAAGGATGTAGATCTTGACTTGAATGCTTGCTTGAATCCTGAAACCCTACATTACAAATGTTAGCTCAAAAACAAACATGATGCATGATGACTTTGACATGATGCTTGATACTTGAATAATCCTCTATAACGCTTGATAATCAGCTCTTGAATTCTCTTGTAAAGTCTTGAATGCTCTTGCAAACAATTTTTAATCACAAATTTTCTATTAGGAATGCTATCATGAAAGTCTTGGGTGAAAATGAGTGAAATAACCTTGCATTTATATTTGCTTATGCCAAATTTCTTTAAATTACAACACTACAAGCTGACATCAGATCTAGGAGAATAAAATCCAACCAAGAATTTGAATTTAATTTAGGTTTAAGCCACATGGGACTCATACACTAGGATTGGAATACGAGTCCCATTAGGCTAGGCTTTGGGACACATTTTTCAAGAAATGCTTAGATTGATGTGAAATATAGATTGGCCCCCCAAAACTTAGGCTAGAACCATATGTGCAAGGTGGTGTATGAGTTCTAGATCACTAAATATGGGCCACACAATCTAGAAACATTCATTTATGATTGGTCATTGCACATGTGTTGGGATTATCCTCAGAAAAATGTATTAATCAAGCCTTATGGATGCAAAATAAGGCCAAATAAGTCATAAAGAAGCCTCGTTAATTAATAAAACCCTAAATTAGTTTGAATGTGTGATAAAACACTTTACAAAACCCTAAATAAGGCACAATTATGTTCATTTAGTTTATAAGGGCCCAAACAAGTGTGAAAATATAAAGGGATAGATTTTTCTACACTACACTAGAATGATTGTAGGTATAATATTGGGGGCATGATGCCAAAAGGTATTTTTTCTTCTTACCCCTATGTTGTGTCTTTGAAGGATTTTTTGCATGCACAACAATATGCTTCATCATTTTCCCCTCCAAAGGGGAAGGAAAATATTTCTCTTTCCCTCAAGCCTTCTCCTTCTAGTTCCTCCATTTCATCTTTTTTAGCTCCTGCTTCTACTTCATAGTCCTTTATGGAGTCCTTGTAAGGAAGTTAAGGTAGTGAAACAACTTCCTACACTAATCTTGAGAGAAGAAAAATGAAAAAAATTAGAGATCTTTAATAGTTACAAAAACTTAAAAAAAAAAAAACACAAATATCATGCATACCACAACACAATGATTTACGTGTGGAAAAACCTTTCGAGAGAAAAACCTCACACTCCAAAAATTGCCCGATATATTATTTAGAAATCAAAAGAGTACAATCTACTTGTAAAACAAGCTTCTCACAGGGGTATTCCCACTAGAGATCAAGAGAACACACAACCACTATCAGACTCTTTGAATGCACCCTTGTCTACACACATCCAAACCACTTATAACAATATTTTTTTGGAACCTTCTATAATTAGGGTTTTACCATGTTTTTTTCATTTGACGTGTTAATGGAAAAACCTTGAAGTGTCGGCATAAATAAAACTTGACATGTGTCATACATCCTATCAACAATAAATTGTATATAATTTCTAGGATGAGACACATTTTTCCAAAAAATCTCCCACTTGTCGAACACCTTGCAAGAGCAACGTGAGGGAGTAACCATTATCTCCTTAATTTCTAAGGGCCGAAAGGCCCATAGTCTTTGAACAACATTTAAAATTCTTTGTGCTCACATGCTTAGTTAAAGAATCAACAACATTCATCAAAGTCTCTACCTTAACTAGCTTCACCCTACCATCTTCAACCATATCTCTCAAAGAATGATATTGTACATCAATGTGCTTGTTCCTACCATGAAAAGTTGGGTTCTTGGCTAGAAATATCACTCTGATTGTCGCAATAAATTGTAATTACACCTTGTTTTATTCCAATATCTAAACATAGTCTCTTAAGCCAAATGAATTCTTTACAAGAATGAGTAGCTTCCATATACACTGATTCAGTAGTGGAAAAAGCAACCATAGCTTTCCACTTACTCATTCAACTAATTGCAGCAGAAAATAAAGTAAAAAAATAAGCATTGGTGGATTTTTTTCTATCAACATCACCTACCTAGTCTGAATCCACATACCATGAATATCAAGGAAAATATTTTCTTTAGTCATATTACTATGATAACATAAGGAATAATCTGAGGTACCCCACAAATATATGAAGACTCTTTTAACTGCATCCCATTGAACTCTACCAGGATTAGACATATATCTAGAAAGAGCTCCCACTGCTTGAGCAATGTATCATCTAGTACAAACCATAACATACATCAAACTTCCAACTGCACTCTATTAAGGCACTCTTCTCATGTCTTCCATCTCTGATGGAGATGTTGGACAATATAAACTAGATAACTTTGTTCCAACTGAAATAGGAACACACAACGGTCTACAATCTTGCATATCAAAACTCTATAAAACTTGAATTGGCATACTTTCTTTGTCCAAGCCATAGTTTTTTTTTCACTCTATCTCTTTTAATTTCCATTCCAAGAATGTGTTTAGCTACACCAATATCTTTTATTTCAAATTTAGCAGCAAGTTGAGATTTTAGTTCTAAAATCATTCCTTTCCCTCTACCAATAAATAAAATATCATCAACATATAATGTAATAAACAAGAAAAAATTGCCATAGATTTTATAATAAACCCAATGATCTAATTTAGAATTCTCAAATCCAAAACTCAACGCATATGTTTCAAATTTCTGGTACCAGATCCTAAGACTATAATTTAAGCCATACAAATATTTCTCCAATTTGCAAACCAACTTACTTTTACCTTTCACCACATAGTGCTCTAGCTGTGTCATATAAATATAATACTCCAAATCACCTTGAAGGAAATTTTTTTTGGCATCCATGTTCTCAACCTCTAAATCATAAGCAATAGTAATTGAAAGAAAAAATATAATGGATGTCATTTTTGCAACATGGGAAAATATCTCACCATAATCAACACCCTCAACTTGAGAGGAACCCTTCACAACCAACCTTGCTTTGTACTTCTTAATGCCTCCATCTGAACCAACATTTTTCTTGAACACTCACTTACAACCAACAAGCTTTCTTCCTTCAAGAAATGGTACATGATCCCATGGATCATTCTTTTTCAAAGATGTCATTTCTTCATCCATAGAAATCTTCTAGAATTGTGCATTATTCATACCTAGTTCCTCTTCTACAGATCATCCATGTTAGTATTCAAAGAAAAAATACATCTCCAATCATTAGGTGAATACCTTTTAGGTGGTTTTCTATGCCTTGTGGACCCACAAACAAGCTGATTTGGAGGTTCTTCCTCCTCTTCTGAAGATCCAGAGCTAGATGAGCTCTCTCCAACTTCTTGTCTATCCTTGGGCCTTGATTCAACTTTCTCAGGTGTAAAAATAAATTGAATGACATATTCTTGTTTACTTAGTTATGGCCGCAATTTAATAGAAGGCTTAGTTTCTCTAAAAATAACACTTCTACTATGTATTACCTTTTGTGGAATAGGATCCCAAAGCTTTTATCCTTTCACACTATAACTATATCTAATGAAGATATATTTCACAACCTTGTTCTCCAACTTTGTTTGCTTCTCATTTGACACATGTCCATATGCCTTACAACAAAAAACTCTAAGATGTCTTAAAGAAGGCTTGCAACCTGACCATACCTTTATACGTGTGTTATCAACAAGAGTTGATGTAGGAGACCTGTTAATCAAGTAACAAATAGTGGCAACAACTTCAGCCCAAAATTTTTGTTCTAGGTTAACACCACTCAACATACTCCTAGCCTTCTCCATCAGTGTCTTGTTCATTCTTTCTACAACTCCATTATGTTATGGAGAATATAGAGTTGTCTTTTGTCTATGAATACCATAATCTTTATAGAATCTATCAAAATCATTAGATAAAAATTCACCTCCATTATCAGTCCTCAAACATTTTATTTTCTTTCCAGTCTACAACTCAACCATTGCTTTAAATTCTTTAAATTGATTAAAAAATTCATATTTACTCTTTACAAAATATACCCATGTCCTTCTACTATAATCATCAATAAATGAAACATAATATGTCGATTTACCAATTGAAGGAACATCTACATGACCAAATACATTAGAATGCATAAGATCCAATACACCACAAGATTTATGAGAACTCAAGTAAAACTGAATGCAATTTTTTTTCCATAAATGCAATGCTCATGGAAATCAAATTCAAGATTACAATCAGACAAACCTTCAACAAGCTTTTTATTTTTCAAGGTCCTTAGGCCCTTTTCTACAATGTGTCCAAGTCTATGGTACCATAACATAGTTTTCTTTGCAGGTAACTTTTTCTTAGAAGAAAGAGCACCCTTGGGTAACCAAAAGCCATGGGCATCTGCTGAAGGTGAAACCCTCACTTCTTTTATAGAATTTCTTTTCATAGAAGTACTATTGCACTCAATAGTTCATGCATCAAGATTATACAATGTCCCATATCTGACACCTCTAATAATCACCATAGCATCTCTAACCATCTTGCACCCTACATAAAAAAAATACTATCTACAAACCTGCATCTCTTAGTTTTCTCACCAATAAAAAAAATTGTGCTAATCCAGAGATATGCAACACACCATTAATATTTTTTACTCTACAATCAGGAAACCTGATTTTAACTTTACCATGACCAAAAATTGTCTAAATGAGAATCATCACCCAAAGGCACCTTACCTCCATTAAATTATTCATATTCACAAAACCAATCTCTATTAAATGTCATATGAAAAGATGCACCTGAGTCAATTAACCAAGCATCATTACCTGCATGAGTTTCCAAGGCTACAATAACTATGTCACCATTTTCCTTCTCAAACTCAGAATTAGAATCAAATTTCTCTATTTTCTTCTTCATTTTATCTTTGCATTCCTTATGAATATTTCTAGGCTTACTGTAATTCCAACAAATAACTTTGGACTTTTCAATTGATTTAGATCTCCCATTTGACTTGGATTTGTAAAACTTCTCATTCTTCTTTCCTTTTTCCTTAGGTATTTAATGAACATTTAGGGCCTCCTTGGCAGTGATGGATACCTTCCTCCTCATCTATTTATAAAGCAAAGAACCCACCACATCTTTAGCCTTGAATATAAAAAAGTACTCCCAATAGCCATAACAAGAGAATCCCATGAATCAAGAAAAGAATAAAGCAAGATCTGACATTTCTCCTCCTCATCCATTTTGACACCAACTGATGCCAATTGAGCCACCAAAATATTGAATGCTTCTAGGTGGTATGTGATTCATCCACCCTCTTCCATTCTCAAGGAATACAACTTATTCCTCAAGAAAATATTGTTCACTAAAGATTCAACCTGATACATCTCACCAAGCTTCTTCCATAGTTTCAATGCAAAGCTCTCTTCATGGACATTAATTAAAATAGAGTTTTCCAAGCACAATCTGATTAGACCCTTGGCTTTACATTCCATAACATCATATTAAGCAACTTGAGTAGGATTTGCATGCCTTGAAACATTCTCATCAACAACATCCCAAAGATCTTGATCTATTACGAGACCCTCCATGTTTAGCTTCCACATCTCAAAATTATTTCTAGAAAATTTTTGCACCTCTATTCTCCATGATGAACTTGCCATCTGAAATTTCATGTAACAAGAGGACAATGTGTCTTTTTCACAAGCTCCCACTCAAATCTGGATTAGTTCGGAAAACCCAATAGCCAACAACTGATACCAAAGTTTATCAAGCTTTGATACCACTTGTAAGGAAGTTAAGATAGCAAAAAAACTTCCTACACTAATCTTCTGAGGAGAAAGATTTTAAAAATTATAGATCTTTAATAGTTACAAAAACTTAAATAGAAATAAACACAAATATCATGCATGCCATACAACACTAATTTACGTGGGAAAAACCCTTTCGAGAGAAAAACCCCAAACTCCAAAAGCTTCTCAACATATTATTCAAAAATAAAAGGATTACAATATACTTGTATAGAAAGCTTCTCAAAGGAGTATCACCACCAGAGATCAAGAGTTAGCATGACTGCTAGAAGACTCTCAGAATACACCCCTGTCTACATATATCCCTACCGCTTATACCAATTTTTTTTGGAGCCTTCTAGAATTAGGGTTTTTACAACCTATTTTTTTCATTTTATGTGTTAATGGAAAAACATTAACATGTCAGCAGGATAAAATCTTATGTGTTAGTGGGGAAAACTTGATGTGTCATTGAATTTTTTTTTTGATTCAATGCCCCAAACCCCATATCCTGCTATGAGTGCATAGTATTTGCATGATTAGTCCACACATACCAAGATACATCCTATCAACAATAAATCATATATAATTGCAAGGTTGAGACACATTTTCCTAGCATACAAAAAATTCACAGCCAACAATTCACCAATGGAAAATTCATTGCCAACAATTCATCGTGAGAAAATTCACTATCATGATAATTCACCACATGAAAAATTAATTGCATGAATTTTCAATGGTTAATTTTCCATGGTGGTGAATTTCTGATGGAAATGGATTTTCTTGTGGTGAATTGTTGATGATGAATTTTCCATTGGGGAATTGTTGATGGTGAATTTTCCTTGAGCCCATTTTCCCAATAGTCCTTTGTTCTCACTCCTACACATAGCACAGAAAAAGGAAAGGCCCCATGTCATGAAAGTTGAAGCCTTGGGATTTCCATCATCTTTTTTCACCTATGAAACCTCATCCCACCCTCTATGTGAGGGGGAATTTTTTCTATGGTTTTTTCTTGTGATTCATCCTCTATAACCTCTACATGTTCTTTTTTTTCCTTTAGGGTGGGGCATGGGAAGAGTCCCAATACCAAGATGCCTCTTTTTTTTGTACTTCAAAGTCTCTTGCTCCTCTTGTTCCTCCTAAGGAGTCTCCTCTTTCAATAGCAATGGTTGTGAAGGTTGATCCTATGGTATAGAAGGATCCCTAACTTCTTCTTAGGTCATAGCTTCTAGCACCCATATCCAACATAAACAAAATGCACACGAGTGCAAGCACTAATAAAATGATTTGGCCAAAGAGTACAAGACTTTGTAGAAGAGTGAGGTGGAGTCTCTTGTTTCTATTTCTCCTCCTACTTCTTTTTTGGTTGCTTCTTGAGCAAACAATTTTATTGATGGTCTATGTACTTCTCTTGAACTCTTAGGATCTTTCACCAAAAAGGAGAGAGATATACCCTTAAAATTGTTGTGGTTCACTCAAACTAAGATAGTTATGATGTAATTGAGACTAATGCAATGTTGTAAATGCAACTAAGTATTTAAATTAATTGATTATGAATGCAAAACCTAAGTAATATGTAATGCTTGAAAACAAAATGTGATATGAAAAAAATGTAATAGAGATGTAAAACAATGCAAGAATAATTGAACAAGGCTAAACAAAGTGCACTTGGAAATTAGACGATAGATCTGGAAGGATCTAAAAGTTTGTAGAAATCAATTCAAATCACCAATGGGACTCATTCATGATTGATGGTGAATCAGTCTTGCTACTAGCAAAAAACCTAAAAACTAGTTTCTAACTGTAGGGATCTGGAATCTGACAAAATCTACTTTTCTTGCCTTAAGGTGGGACTCATTCACTGTTGATGGAAAATTAGTCCTCTCCCAAAATTATATGAAATTAAGGGTCAATTTTTTAGTTCCAGATCTGCACTTGTCTTCGTATTGGGTTGATAGAGTCAAATCTGTAGAAAATGGACTGTAGGTTGTCTCAAGGCTTGAAATATGATGTAGTTGACTTGAAACACTTTGTTGACTTCTTGATCACCTTTCCAAAACTAATTTCTTGACAAATCTACATACACATGTCTGCAAACACACATGAAAAATGGGAAAAATTGTTAAGGGTTAGAGTATAGGGATTTTCCTTGGTCAAATCCCACTTTTGTAATTAAACCCTTAATGAAGAACTGAAATGAAATGAACAAGGAATGATGAATAAACAACATGAAAATTTCCTAAACTCACCACAACCTTGTTGAAGAAATCTGAAGATATGTCAATGGGCTCCAAGATGCTTGATTGAATGATGGAAAGTGCTCAAATACTAATTGATGCTTAGTGAATCCAAGTGAATGAAGATATTGTAGGGGATATGTAAAATGAGGAGGAAAACACTTATTTATACACACTTGTACCCTAATAACCCAATAATACAACATCACAGGCCAACATAAGGTAATTTTGAATAAAAACTCGAAAGAAATTTTGAAATATTTTGAATTTGGAACCAAGAGGGACTCATTCACCACCTACGGTGAATGGGTCCCACCTTGGACTTATAAGTGGGTGTTAGGAATTATCTTGCATTTAATATTTTTTGTTAGGTTTACATTCAAAAATACACTTAATTAAGTATTATGAGTGCGTAAATGGGTCAAATAAAGCATAAGAAAGGTGTAAATAGGGAAATCAAGCCTAGAAAAGCATGAAAACTTGTTAGAAGACTTTACAACACTTCAAAGTAGGACTTGATAAATGATGAAAAGGTGATTTTTAGGTGAATTGTAATGAAAAGAGTCTAGAAAAGTGTAGAAATGTGTTACAACACTTCACAACACCTTCACGAGACACCTTAATTTGAATATTCAAGACCTAATGTGAATGCATAAGTAACATTGCAACATTAAATCAAAGAAAATTAGATCAAGCATCATGAGAGAAAGACCTAAAAGACCATGAAAATGCCAATGATTCATTTTTCTATGATACATTTAGCCCCCACTTTTGTGAGAGGATGAACTTGCTTCAAACTCACATTAAAAGTAGCCACACACGTCAAGAGGGATCCAAATGAACTTATGCTAGCAAGATGGAATAAAAATGATGAAGAGGGATAATCAAGCCCCCAGGATGAAGATCCCATGGCAAATTAAACATAAGAAGAAAGGGACACACATGTGAAATAGAAGAAGAGGGAGAATCAGATCAAGCTTTGATCATTTGTTCAACTAGTTGTGGATTAGATCTAGTCTATTTGTGAGAAAAAGAGAATGCATACTCACTTTGGGGTGACAAAACTCATGGTAGTCCATCAGGTGAGAAGACCCAAAATGTGAGAAACATACACTAGTTGGTATGCACTCACAAACACAAAGGTGGCTATGGGGAAAGTTGTGTCACTAAATGGGTTTCCCACTCAACTATATCAAAGTTATACCTCTTGATAACTTTAACAAGGCACCATAAAGGAAAAATGCCAATTCGTGCTTCATGAGACAAGCAAAGCTTCATATGCTTAGAACCCATGAACAAATAGGAAAGTATCACAGGCATGCAAGTTGTGATATGCAAGGTGGTAAAGATGTAAAATAGAAAAATGTAAAATGTAAAAGATGTTCAAAGGAGTCTCATTAAGTTCATGCAAGGTCTATCACTTAGGGAACATTGTGTCTAATGTCCCTAAGAGAGGACCAATCAAAGAATAAAATATTCACAACTTAGGGGATGCAGTGTGTCGCATCAAACCACTAAGAGGAATGTAATATGCTAAGATAGATCACACTTATGAAATACATCACACCCAATGTCAACCACAAAGTTACAAAAAATGTATCATATGAAGTGACGAGGCTACACTAAGAACCAAGAATGCAAATGAAATTATTCCAATGTATGCCCTCCACTTTAAAGGAATTGCTACACACTGTTTTGAGAGAAATTACTTTAAAGTAGTGAAGGAAAGATGCAAAAAGAAAAAAAGATACAAGAGCTAATTTAGAAAGCCCCTATGCCAAGTCATATGTTTCTAAGTTAGGCTACATCATGTAGATGAGAGAGAAAAAATAAGAAAGGAGAATTTCCCCCATAAAGGGACACACCAAACACATAAGGGATCTATGGATTTTGGGTTAGTATGTTCGTTACTGCAATTTTTTTATGAAAGATCTTGGAACTATCATCATTCCCCAAAGCATGTAGAACTGGAAGAATGACACAAAGAGAGTGAAAACAAAGGAAAAAGAAAGTATTTTTTGGGTCAACATGGAAGAGACATTGTGGTCTCAATGCTTTGCATTGTCACCAAAAATGAAAACACAAGAAAAAAGAAAACAAAAAGGATAACAGAAAGAAAATAAATATTGTGGGTCAACATGAAGGAGACATTTCGGTATCAATGCCTTGTATCATCCCCAAAAGGAAAAATGAAAAACAAAAAGGAAAAAAGTAAAAGGACCTTTTGGGTCAACATGTAAGAGACATAGGGAATCTCAACGCTTTGTGTCATCCCCAAAAGGAGAAACAAAAACAATAAGGAAAAAAGTGAAAGGACCTTTTGGGTGAACATGGAAGAGACCTAGGGCATTTCTACACCTTGTGTCATCCCCAAAAGGAAAAAACGAAAGAAAAAAGAAAAAAAGGATGTACGACATAAAGAAGAATAAAGATACAAATAGAGGAAATGCACAAAGAGAGAGAGAACATCAAACACACATTATGGGGGAACACGATACACACATAAAATCACAAATGAAAGAGAAAATAAAAGAAAAATGTAAAAGGCTAGCAAGGAAAATGTAATTCAACCATCTAACAAGTCATCTGCCTCCCAATCATGGTCATTGTATTGTGAAGGTGGTTGTCTATCCAAAGGAAGAATTGCAAGTGTCGAACTAGGAGATGTACAAGGTTCTTCACTTGGTTGAGAATATTTATCATTTAATCTCATGGTAGATGAAAATAAAGAGTTTAGATTGTTATGCACTTCTTCATCTATTTTTTTGATCTCCTCATCATCATCATCATCAAGATCGATTATGATAGGAGGAAGAAGGGTTATTTCCAAGGAAGGATGTATTAGGAGTTGTGGCTATTGGATTGGATCATTTTTGTTGGGAGGGATAGACTATATTATCTTTTGGTGGGTTAGGAGGAGGAGGGTGGTCATTTATTACTTCTGTCAAAGGTGGGGGTTGGTTTTCCTTGTTTTCTTCCATTCGTGATTGGTGAGCAAGGAGATGACGATGATGCCTATGCTCCCTAGCACCATGGTTTCATTTAATTCTATTTTGAAGTTGTTGAGGTGTAAGATCAGGTTGACCCACCATATGCTCCTTTTCTTCTAGAGGGGGAAGAATGGAAGAAACCAAAGAAGATGGGTCAATCACTTTCTCTTTAGCTTTATACACTTGTTTAATGTGAGAAGGCATAACAAGATTGTTTTCATTATCTTGGGGACATTTAAACAATGAAGTGTTGTTCATGTGTTGCACACATACCCCATTGTGGGAAATGATCCCCTCTTTTCTCTCCTGATAGGCTGCTTTGCTCTTGTCTCATTTTGTGTGCCCCATTTTCCAAGCCCAAATTGGTCATGTTCCTTCAAACGATCAAATTCCCCTGACCAAATTCAACTACTTGGCGTATTCAAATCTGGGGAGAAACAAAGTCCCCCTTCCCTTTTCTTCCTTTTTCCTTGTTCCTACTAACTTGGTCACTAATCGCTTGATTCACTTTTTCCTACATTTTTGACTGTGGGGATAGGTTTCTTATAGATTTGGGATGTTTTTATGGTTCCTAAGTGAACTGCCAAGGTTTTGTTAAGCTTTGGGGTTTTTGGAAATTTCCTTTCGAAACTCTGTCCCTCCTTGGCCATTTTGACCTTCCATCAGCCCCCGATGTTCTGCCTTTTAGGACCAACCCCTTCCGTAGCTATTTCTGGGACTTTGTCCCTCCTTGGCCATTTTGACCTTCCATTGTCCCTAGTAGTTCACCTTCTAAGACCCACCCCCTCCATGGCCGTCTGTGGGACTCCATCCCTCCTTGTCCATTTTAACCTTCTACTGTCCCCCAATAGCTTGCCTTCTTGGACCCATCCCCTTTGTGGCCGTTTCTGGGACTCCATCCCTCCTTGGCCATTTGGACCTTCCCCTGACCCCCGGCGGCTCACCTTTCGGGACCTGGCCCCTCTGTGGCTATTTCTGGGACTCCGTCCCTCAGCTATTTTAACCTTCCATCATCCCTCGGTGGCCCGCCTTCTGGGACCTGGCCCCTCTGTTGCCATTGTGGGACTCCATCCCTCCTTGGTCATTTTGACATTCCATCAGCCCCTAGTGGCTCACCTTCTAGGACCTAGTCCCTACGTGGCCATTTCTAGGACTCCATCCCTCCTTGGCCATTTTGACCTTTCATCGGCCCCCGGTGGCCCACCTTCTAGGACCCAACCCTTCTGTGGCCGTTTTCAGAACTCTTCACCATCTAGGACTCTCCCTCTGGGCCACCATGTGCTCATTGTCATTTCAAAAGGGCGGTGACCCTCTGACTTTCCCTTTCAAAACTCTTAATTTTTTTCAAAATGGATAAAATCTTAAGGAAGTTTTTCTTGATACTCTTTCTTCCCCTTCTCTCATGCACTATAATTGAAAATATTGGTTTTGCTAAGTTTTCTGAGGTCTGGGAACTTCCCTTCCAGTTTTTTTTCTCCCATTCGTTGCCTGCCTTCTTTCCACCTTCCTTCTGCCTTTCGTCTATCATTCAACTTCACACCCACACTCCTAAACCAACATTTATGTTGGTGGTCCAAATGAGATCCAAATATGAATATTATGACCTTTTAATACTTTGTGTATACAAGATTTATGGAGCCTACTATAGGTCCATTAGGGAGGCCCAATAGGAGAGTTGTTTTTCTTTTTATTAAGTGATCATGATCCATCAAGAGTTGTTCACCATAATCAACAATAGCATGTCTGCTTCTCTGTCACACAAATCTACAAGAAGATTCATTTGATTGGGTAAAAAAATGTTGCAAATACATCAACAAGAAGGTAGCTTTTGAACAATTTCAACTACAACGAAAGGGAAATCAGCTAGAAGACAAAATCACTATAGTGACTGGCCACTACAAGAAAAAATAGGGAAAACGATAACATCTATATTTTAAATTGCTATATATTTTGGGGTAGGTGAAACCCTAATGTAAACAAATTTGGGCCACTCATTGTGAATTAATCCTGGCCATTCATTCTCCTTTTGGAAAACTATAAATAGGGACTTGCCCCTCATTTGTAAGTTGGAGAACTGGTGTAAAAAGCATTTGCAATAATAGAAGACAATATTGCATGATTTTATGGATGTTCTCTTTGATTTTTCTGATCTTACATGCATGGTTCGATGCTCCATATTATTTTTATTTGTAGATTCTTGAATGGAAGTAATAATGGAAATTGTTGTTATGGTATTTGATGAGATTTTAGCCCATAATTTTAGCACTTGTTGATGACAAGCTACTGTGCAAAGTTAGACTGGGCTTCTTTCTATCATTGCTACAACCTAGTTCAATTGCATGTTCATGATGTGCATGTGCAATCTAAAAATCCTCAGACCTCAGGAGATTACATTGGTTTTGTGTAGCTATAGGTTCTCTTGGTCAAGCAAAACCCAGTTTAGGAAGCCTGTCTACTGTAGCAGCCACCATTGTTATTGTTAATTCATAGCTTAGGATTAGAACAACTTTCTTAACCCTTATCCTTTTGCTATTTCTTTCAATCCTTGGTTAGAGTAGGATCCAAAGCATCACCATGAAGCTAAATCAGATGGACTTGAGTACTTTCAGCTTGTTGTTTTGAGTGGATGGGCTTTGTTCATTCATTTACAACACTTTGAAACTGCATTTGTAGATCCATCTTCCCATACTTTGTGACTCATTTGTAAGTCCACCTTCTGATTCCAGCAAATCATATAAATCAACTAAGATATTCCAAGAACTATCAAGACCTGGCATTAGAGACCTTAGGATAGTGTTCTGCAATCTAATTGTGGAAGATTGTCTTTCAAGAGAGGTGATGTACCTACACATTACCTATGTTGAGAAGTGCATAAAAAACACATCAACAAAACTAATGCTAGAAGGAGGGCATGGCATGTTGAGGCTACAAAGCTGAGAGTTGGAAGTTGAAGGAACTTTCAAGTGAAAATTTGAGATAGAAAGATCTCTTTTAATGCTAAAACATAGAATCAAAAAAATATGAATGAAAAAGAAGCTGAGTCAAAATGGAGCAGCATGCACAAATTGACATCACTCAGCTACAAGCAGATTTGAACAAGAGACTGAAGAAGCCACTATAGAAATTTGCATCGATGGACAAGTGTAAGATTCATTGCACTCACAGACATAATGAATTGGGGTGTCTCACTTTTCTGAGCAGGATTGAAAGAGTATTGCAAGGAGAAATCCCCTTCTGGGAAATCTATCTACCTTTAGCCCTTGCAGACCTAGAGGAAGAACTGAAAACCATGGAAACCAAGGCATTCAATGAGCTGATCTAGGAACATTTAAGCAGCAAAGATGAACCAAGATTGGAGGAAATATTGATGTCTAGTTGGTGCAGATTTCACAGTGCACCCGACTCCAAATTCAGTTGCTCGTCATGCAAAAACATCATCACTCAAGCCAAGGGCTGCTTGAACAAGTTGGAGTAGTCAACTTTCAATGAGGAAAATTCATCCCATGAGGCACAAAAGTTTTCAAAATTTGGAGGACAACACACTGAAGAGGAACCAAGGTATTTGACACAAACTAGTGCTGGGACAGCGAACGTTGAAGCTCAAAATGAAAAGGAAGGAGCTGATTTTTGTAGGACAGTAGAAAGCTGTGATGAAAATTCAGTCAAAGGGGAGTTGGAAATCCTTTCTTCTATTAAAAAAGAGAAATCATCCACTCAAGAAGATGAGTTGGTGATAGTTTATGATGAATCAATGAAGTTTGCAGTTGCACACGCTAGGAAAACCAAAGTAGATGCTGAAAATCAGGAAGAATACAAGGTTGACAACCTTGGTACAATAGAGAATGATGGAAAAGAAAAAGGAAAAATAAAATTAGAGGACCTCTCCATCTATAATGACAGCGATCAAGCATCCAAAAATCAAGATTTGGAGGTGTGGGATCAACGACATGCCACAACTGTCTATTCCTAGGCTTCCTTCCCAAGTGATGGTGAGGGCCCAATAATGGAAAGATATGACCAGCTCATCTCCAAATTAGCAAAGGATTGGTTAAAGATAAAATATCAAGTGGATTTGGAGGTTCTATTGCTTCTAAATTGGTGTAGACTCCATGATTCATCACACTTTGAGTTTGCATGTGAGCTATGCCAAGAATCTATCCAACAAGTTAAAGGACAAGTGGAACAACCAAGCCCCCAAACTCCTCTACTTGCTACCAAAATCAAAGAAGAAGAAAAAGAGCATGAATCAAGTGATGACTTAGTTTAAAGTAGTCCTCAAGAAGGCATTGGGACAGTAAAGGAAGAACAACAAAACAATCCTAAGCTTCTGAATGACAAAATGGAGCAGATACAAATGTCCTCCAACAGTCATCCAAGTTCCTTCTCCCCTGTAGAACACTTGTACTCGATGGATGATAGGATTTGTAGAAGACTTTCAGGGGTGGATCATTTAGCATACATTGATCCCCTTCATGGACCATTATCTCTTCTTGTTTTCCTCCCACTTGGAACCATGCCACAAGGGTATGCCAACACTGAAGAAGAATAGATCTTAGAAGATGGGGGGATGAAGGCCTACTACCCGAACCTCTAGAAAGTGAACCATTAGAGTTTCTGGATTGGGAGAGGGGTTCCTTCTTTATTTATAGTGACAATGACCAAGGTGAAGTGATCAAACATCCTGATGAGACACATGCAATACAAAAGGAAGAAGATAAAGGCAGGGGTGTTCCAATGACTTCCCACAAGTATTATACACCTAGCCAACTACAAGACATAGCTTGGAGTCCTTCCACCATGATCATTGCTGATTCTCGTCAACATTCAGAGGGCTGCATTAGGAAATATTCATCCATGTCATTGCCCCACAACATTGAACACCACATAAATAAGGACAACACTTGGGAAAGGAAGTGGTACAACATATTGCCTTTTGGGGACAAAAATCAAGTGGACACCAAGTTTGCAAATGATCAATGTGGAGAAGTATTTCTTTTTGAAGAACTACCAACCAGGGTTGCAGGTTCCATTGGTAGCTTGGAAGAGGTGATTGCTTCCCTATCCTTCCAGCCCTACCCATGCTCAAGATCAGAAATGTTGCACAATCCAGTGCCTCCACTCAAGACTATCGATGCAACGATCAACAATGAAGTGCTTGCTCCTGATTGTCGAATGTTTCCACCTCCATGTGACGACATCCAATTTCTATCCTTCCTTGCTCCTATTGATTTTCATAGTTGCATTTATCATTTTGATTATGGGAATGAGGGGAGACAAACATGTTTATGGATTAACCTTGGGTTTGAAAAACTTCCTCAATTGCTTATTTTTCATGATGATGTGACTGAACTTGAGTGTTGCAACATTAAATCTCTTTTTTCAAAATATAAAGATAAATTTGTAGGGTTAAGAACAATAATGATCACCCATTTTCTTGTGCATGCATTGTGAAATCCAATGAACGTTAATGTGAGCTTGCCTTACCTAAACATAGTGCTTTGTAAATATCTCTTTGTACATAGCTCATTGCTTAGTAGTGTAGGTTTCTTGTAAATATTCCACTTTCCTGATTTCCTTGGGTTAGTTGGTGTACTGTAGGTTGTTTTCTTTGGATTAGTTTTCTTGTTGTTTTCTTTTTCTTTTCTACTTTTGTTAGTGTAGGTGTTTGCTTTCGCTTTGCTTATATTTTGTTGTTGCTTTGTTGTTGCTTTGCTCAAGGTCCCTCTATTTTTGGATGGGAACACCTATACACACAACAACCATACTTATCACCTGGAGTTGTTCTATGTATTTCTTTGTTAAACTCTAATCAAGTTTCCAGAGTGGATGGTGAGGATCTTCTATTAGTGTCAAGTGATCTGGGTGTTTGATTCAAAGCGGATATGTTGTTGGTTGGTATAATTCTGATGTATTCTAGGATCTTATAGCTCTTACATATTTTAAGAATCTAGAGGTCATTTTAGGTCCTTTGCGAAGTCTAGTTAAGTGAAAAATCTAAAATTTTGTTTCAGCAGCACTGTGATTCTTAGCCTTGAGCATGAGCTTCAATGCTTGCAGGTTGAAATAAAAGAACTAAAAAGAGAAAAGAAAGAAAGAAAAACATTGAAAATTAAAAGAAAGAGAAAATTCAACTTTTCAGGGGTATCCGAGCAACTCCACTAGGGCTATGGATGCTCAGCTAGCAGTAGAGCAATGTTTAGTAGAATCACAATGACAACCTTGTCGGGGCTATGGACGCTTGACCGACAATAAAGGTAATCTCCTGGATGCTTTTGGAGTTAGAATAAACTACGTAGCTTAACTTGATGGAGCTTGGGTTATTGTAGCAACTAAAGGATGGGAATTAACGAAACTACACACACTTGGATTTTCAACATACTGAAGGTTGCATTAACTAGTGGTTTTGATCCTTTGGTTGAGCATCTAGTTTGTTTTCCCTAGCGTGAAGATCGGAAGCAAAGATTTTGGGTTCATGATTCTAGTTTTTCATCAAAATTCTCTAGAGAATTTCCCCAATGATTCACCATTTTGTTTGCATGTATTGCACACATGCCTCATCGTGGGTAGGGACCCCCTCTTTTTGCTCCCAATAGGCTGCTTTGCTCCTGTCTCATTTTTCGTGCCCCATTTTCCAAGCCCAAATTGGTCATGTGCCTTCAAACGATCAAATTACCCTAACTAAATTCAACTACTTGGCATATTCAAATCTGGGGAGAAACAAAATCCCCCTTCCCTTTTCTTCCTTTTGACTTGTTCCTACTAACTTGCTTCCTGATCGCTCGATTCACTTTTTCCTACATTTTTTACTTTAGGGACAAGTTTCCTATAGATTTGGGATGTTTTTAAGGTGCCTAAGTGAACTGCCAAGGTTTCATTAAGTTTTGGGGGTTTTAGAAATTTCCTTCTAGAACTCCATCCCTCATTGGCCATTTTGACCTTCTGTCAGCCCCCAGTGGTCCACCTTCGAAGACCCACCCCCTTCGTGGATATTTTCAAAACTCCATCCCTTCTTGGTAATTTTGACCTTCTATCGGCCCCCCAATGATCCACCTTTTGGGACCTGCCCCCTCCATGGCCATTTCTGGGACTCTGTCCCTCCTTGGCTGTTTTGACCTTTTGTCGGCCCCCAGTGGTCTGCCTTCTAAGAACCGCCCCCTCTGTGGTTGTTTCCAAGACTCTATCCCTTCTTGGCCATTTTGACCTTCCACCAACCCTCGGTAGCCAGCCTTCTAGGATCTAGCCACACCGTGGTCATTTCTGGGACTCCGTCCCTCCTTGGCCATTTGGACCTTCCATTGGCCCCTAGTGGCCCGCCTTCCGGGACCTGACCCCTCTGTGGCCATTTCTAGGACTTCATCCCTCCCTGGTCATTTTGACCTTTTATTCGCCCTTGGCAGTAGGCCTTCTGGGAGCCGACCCCTCCATGGCCGTTTTCGGGACTCTGTCCCTCCTTGGTCATTTTGACCTTCCATTGGCCCCCGGCGGCCAGCCTTCCGAAATTCGGCCCCTCCATGGCCGTTTCTAGGACTCCATCCCTCCTTGGCTATTTTGACTTTCTACCAGCCCCTAGTGGCCCAAATTCAAAGACTTGGCCCCTTTGTGGGTGTTTCTGAGACTCCATCCCTCCTTGGCCATTTTGACCTTCCGCCCGCCCCCGACAGCCAGCCTTTTGGGACCCAGGCCCTCCATGGCCATTTCCAAAACTCCACCCCTCCATGGATGTTTCTGGAACTTCAACCCTCCATAGCCATTTGCATAACTTCACCCCTCCATCATCATTTGAGACTCTCCTTCTGGGCCACTGTGTGCTCATTGTTGCTTCAAAAGGGTTGTGACCCTCCGACTTTCCCCTTCCAAACTTCCATCTTTTTTAAAATGGTTCAAATCTTGACGAAGTTTTTCTTGGCACTCTTTCTTCCCCTTCTCCCATGCACTATAATTGAAAATCATGGTTTTGCTAAGTTTTGTGAGGTTCGAGAACTTCCCTTCTAGTTTGTTGTCCCCTATTCATTGTTCGCCTTCTTCCCACCTTCCTTTCACCTTTTATTTGTCATTCAACTTAGTGCCCGCACTCCTGAACCCACATTTATGTTGGTGGTTCAAATGAGATCCAAATATGAATATTATAACCTTTTAATATTTCATGTATGCAAGATTTATGGAGCCTGTTGTAGGTCCATCGAGGAGGCCCAATAAGAGAGCCAATTTTCTTTTTATTAAGTGATTGTGATCCATTAGGAGTTGTTCACCAGAAATAACATGTCTGCTTCTCTGTAACAAAAATCTATAAGAAGATTCATTTGATTGGTTGAAGAAATGTTGCAAATACATCAGCAAGAAGGCATCTTTTCAATAGTTTTAGCTACAACAAAAGGGAAATCAGCTAGAAGACAAAATTGCTATAATGACTAGCCACTACAAGACAAAATAAGGAAAAGGACAAAAGCTCTATTTTAAATTGCTATATATTGTGGGGTAGGTGAAACCCTATTGTAAACAAATTGGGCCACTCATTGTGAATTAATCCTGGCCATTCATTCTCCTTTTGGAAAACTATAAATAGGGGCTTACTCCTCATTTGTAAGGGGTTGGAGAGCTGGTGTAAAAATAATTTGTAGTAATACAAGACATTGCATGATTTTATGGATGTTCTCTTTGATTTTGATCTTACATAAATGGTTCTACATTCCATATTAGTTTTTTTTGTAGATTCTTGAATGGAACTGATAATAGAAATTGTTGTTATGGTATTTGATGAGATTTCATCCCATACTTTTAGCACTTGTTGATGACAAGCTACTGTGAAAAGTTAGCCAGAGATTCTTTCTGTCATTGTTGCAACCTAGTTCAATTGCATGTTCATGATGTGCATGTGCAATCTAAAAATTTGCAGACTATAGGAGATTGCACTAGTTTTGTGTAGCTATAGGTTCTCTTGGTCAAGCAAAACCTAGTTTAGAAAGCCTGTCTACTGTAGCAACCACCATTGTTATTGTTCATTCATAGCTTAGGATTATAACAACTTTCTTAACCCTTCTCCTTTTGCTATTTCTTTCATTCCTTGGTTAGAGTAGGATCCAAAGCATCACCATGAAGCTAAATCAGATGGACATGAGTAGTTTCACCTTGTTGTTTTGAGTGGACAACCACTATTCGTTCACTTACAACACTTTGAAACTGCATTTACAGACCCAAATTCCCATACTTTGTGACTCATTCATAAGTCCACCTTGTGATTCCAGAAAATCACATAAATCAACTAAGATATTACAAGTACTATCAAGACTTGTCATTAGAGACCTTGAGATAGTGTTCTACAATCTGATTGTGGAAGATTGTCTTTCAGGAGAGGTGATGTACCTACACATTACCTGTGTTGAGAAGTGCATTAAAAATACATCAACAGAAATAATGTAAAGACATTCTGCAACAATAGAAAGCAATATTGCATGATTTATGGGTGTTCCTTTTGAGTTTTCTCTTTATATATGCATGGTTCAACTTCCCTAGTAGTTTAGGTGTTAGTTTCTTGAATGGAAGTGGTGGTGGTGATTGTTGTTTCAATATTTGATGAATTTCTAGCTCATGCTTTTTTGTGGTTCATAGATGATGAATCACTTTACAAAGCTATTCTGAGCTTCCTTCCTTTATTGTTACAAATTAGTTCAATTGCGTGTGCATGATGTGTGTGTGTAATATGAAAATCTATAGTCCTTAGAAGATTGCATTGGTTTTGTGTAATTTTAAGATCCTCTTGGCCAGGAAAAACCCAATTTAGGGAGTTTGTCTATTGTAGCAGCCTCCATGATCACTGTTCATTCATAGTTTCAGATCTAGGAACCTTCTCTCTTCCCTACCTTTTATCCTTTTTCTATAATAGTGACCTTTAGGCAAGGTTCATTTCACATTGTAAAGTTAAATCCAATGATAAAATAGAGTTCCACACTGCGGTTTGAACCTGTAGCAAATGCACAAGTCTCCCATCTTAAGAACTCCATTTGTAGATCCAACTTCCCCACTTTGTGACTCATATGTATGACCGCCTTGTGATTCTAGCAAATCACATGAAACAATTGAGATATTCCAAGCACTGTCAAGACTTGGCATTAGAGACCTTGGGATAATGTTTTGCAATCTAATTGTCGAAGATTGTATTTCAAGAGAGGTGATGCATCTATGTATTACCTATGTTGAGAAGTGCATAAAAAATGTTGTGGATGTGTTGCACACATGCCCTGCCGTGGGCAGGAACCTCCTCTTTTCCCTCTTGATAGGCTGCTTTGGTCCTGTCACATTTTGTGTGCCCCATTTTCCAAGCTCAAATTTGTCATGTGCCTTCAAATGATCAAATTCCCCTAACCAAATTCAATTACTTGGTGTATTCAAATCTGGGGAGAAAAATATTCCCTCTTCCCTTTTCTTAAATTTTCCTTATTCCTACTAACTTGGTCCCTGATCGTTCGATTCACTTTTTCCTACAATTTTGACTTTGGGGACAAGTTTCCTATAGATTTGGCATGCTTTTATGGTGTCTAAGTGAACTGCCAAGGTTTCATTGACTTTCAGGAGTTTCAAAAATTTCCTTCTAGAACTCCATCCCTCCTTGGTTGTTTTGACCTTCCATCAGCCCCCAGCGATCTACCTTCCGGGACTCACCCCCTCCATGGCTGTTTCCGGGACTCCATCCCTCCTTGGCCATTTTGAACTTCTGTCGGCTCCCGATGGTCTGACTTCTGGGACTCGCCCCCTCCATAGCTATTTTTGGGACTTTGTCCCTCCTTGGCCATTTTGACCTTCCATCAGCCCCCGACGGTTCGCCTTCTAGGAATTGCCCTCTCCATGGCTGGTTCTGAGACTCCATCTCTCCTTGGTTAGTTTGACCTTTTTTCAGCCCCTGGTAGCCACGTTCTGGGACTCGGCCCATCCGTGGCCATTTCTAGGACTCTATCCCTCCTTGGTTGTTTTGACCTTCTGTCGGCCCCTGGCAGCCCACCTTCAAGGACCCAACCCCTTCATTCTCATTTTTGGGACTCCATCCCTCCTTGGATTTTTTGACCTTCCACAGGCCCCTGGTGGCTCACCTTCCGGGACCTGGCCCCTCCATGGCCATTTCTGGGACTCCATCCCTCCTTGGTCATTATGACCTTTCACCGGCCCCCAGCGGCTGGCCTTCCGGGACTCGATCCCTTTGTGACCATTTGGGGGACTCCATCGCTCCTTGGCCATTTTGACCTTCCGATGGCCCCTGACGGCCCACCTTCCAGGACCCAGCCCCTCTATGGCCATTTCTAAGACTTCATCCCTCCTTGGTCGTTTTGACCTTCTGTTGGCCCCCAACAACCCACCTTCAGAGACCTGGCCCCTCTATGGCTATTTCTAGAACTCTGCCACTCTATGGCCATTTCTAGAACTCTACCCCTCCATCGTCATCTGGGACTCTCCTTCTGGGTTGTCGTGTGCTCATTCTCATTTCAAAAGGGCAGTGATCCTCCGAATTTCCCCTTCCAAACTTCCACTTTTTTCAAAATTGGTC
Source organism: Sequoia sempervirens (assembly GCA_007258455.2). Taxonomy (NCBI): domain Eukaryota; kingdom Viridiplantae; phylum Streptophyta; class Pinopsida; order Cupressales; family Cupressaceae; genus Sequoia; species Sequoia sempervirens. Next base: position 31,596,773 of record VDFB02168118.1, on the reverse strand, counting down.
AAATCTTGAGGAATTTTATTTTAGCACTCTTTCTTACCCTTCTCCCATGTTCTATAATTGAAAATCTTGGTTTTGCTAAGTTTTTTGAGGTCTGGGAACATCCCTTCTAGTTTGTTGTCCCATGTTCATTGTCCACCTTCTTTTAACCTTTCATTTGTGTCATTCAACTTGGCGCCCGCACTCCTGAACGCACATTTATGTTGGTGGTCCAAATGAGCTCCAAATATGAATATTATGACCTTTTAATATTTTTTGTATGTAGGATTTATGGAGCCTACTGCGGGTCCATCGGGGAGGCCTAATAGGAGAGCTATTTTCTTTTTATTAAGTGATCGTGATCCATCAAGAGCTGTTCACCAAAATCAACAGTAGCATGTCTGCTTCTCCATAACAAAAATCTGCAAGAAGATTCATTTGATTGGCTAAAGAAATGTTGTAAATACATTAGCAAGAAGGCGACTTTTGAACAGTTTTAGCTACAACAAAAAGGTAATGAGATAGAAGACAAAATTGCTATAGTGACTAGCCACTACAAGACAAAATAGGGAAAAGGACAAAAGTTGTACTTTAAATTGCTATATATTGTGGGGTAGGTGAAACCCTAATGTAAACAAATCTGGGCCACTTATTGTGAATTAATCCCGGTCATTCATTCTCCTTTTGGAAAACTATAAATAAGGGCTTGCTCCTCATTTGTAAGGGGTTGGAGAGCTAGTGTAGAAAGAATTTGCAAAAATAGAAGACATCATTGCATGATTTTATGGATGTTCTCTTTGATTTTTCTAATCTTGATTGCATGGTTCTACCTTCCATATTAGTTTTAGTTGTAGATTCTTGAATGTAAGTGATAATGAAAATTGGTGTTATGGTATTTTATGAGCTTTCAACCTATACTTTTAGCACTTATTGATGACAAGCTGCTGTGCAAAGTTAGCCTAGGCTTCTTTATGTCATTACTTCTCCTTTTGTTATTTCTTTCAGTCCTTGGTTAGAGTAGGATCCAAAGCATCACCATGAAGCTAAATTAGATGGACTTGAGTAGTTTCAGCTTGTTGTTTTGAGTGGACGACCTTTGTTCATTCACTTACAACACTTTGAAACTACATTTGCACAACCAACTTTCCACGCTTTGTGACTCATCCATAAGTCCACCTTGTGATTCAGGAAAATCACATAAATCAACTAAAATATTCCAAGAACTTCTAGGACTTGACATTAGAGACCTTGGGATAGTGTTATGCAATCTGATTGTGGAAGATTTTCTTTCAAGAGAGGTGATGTACCTATGCATTACCTGTGTTGAGAAGTGCATAAAAAAATCATCAACATGAAGGTGAAGTGTTTTTTGTTGGTTGTGTAGGAAATTGCTTTGCTTGTTCAAGTAAGGACTTAGGTTGAAGCATCATCTCATCTATGATGGGAGGAGTAGTAGTTTATAGAGACATTGAGTGAAGAGACAAGTTGGCTATTTTTTTGGCTTTGAACTTTTGATAGGCATTGAAAAAGAAATCTTTATGAGGGGTGATGGGATCCATAGGTTCAAGCCAAAAGGCCTCTATGAAGAAGTTACCTTTAGAAGAAAATAGATGAAAACCACTATGGTGTATGGTAAATATTTCATTTCCATGTGGAAAATTCAAACATTTGTGAACAAATGAAGGGACTACTTTCATTGAATGAAGCCAAGGGTGACCTAGCCGCAAAAAAATGATTTGATTGTGGAATAATAGAAAATGTTACATCCAAAGTTTTGGGTCCTATTTTTAATAGGAGTATGATCGATCCAATCATAGGGCATGCAAAACTAGTATGTGTTTTAATCCATGTGGTTGGCTTATCATAATCATCTTCATAAAGTTCATGTAATACTAAGAATTATTTCCTGATCACATTCTCACCACAAGCGGGATCTATTAATATCCCATTGGTGGGCTTATCATAGATTTGGCTAGCTATGTAAAGAGGACCATTAGGAATATTTTTAAGTATATAATGAGAAGAAAAGGTAATATCAAGATATTTTTTGTTGGGCCCTTACGAGGGACAACATCTATTGTACCCATAAGTTCATCCATAGGATTAACTTTGGTAATAGTTGGAGTAATAGCATGTTGTTCATTATTTGTATCAATGTTCATCACATGAGTGTTTGAAGGTTCACTAGCTTTGAAAAATGAAACATTGTGTTTAGGCATGGGGTTGGTGAAAATTTATAAATTCTGATTGGGGGGTGCAAGAGACTTATTGCCTTGATCATTGACACCCGTAATGGACAAATGGCCAAAATCAATGAGGTATTAAACTAAGTGTTTGAGACACTTACATTGTTCAGTTTCATGTCCATTTTGGTGATGAAAATGACAATAAGCATTTGGTTTAAAGGTGGGTGGTAAAGGCTTGGTAGTATCAAGGGGTTTAACTGTAGGAAAAGTGATCATTTGTTGTAGGAGCAATTGATTCATTGTGTTATGGAGGGTGTTAGGTAAGGGGGAGAATTATCTCTTCAGTTCCCCATAGGTAAAGGGAACCACTGCTTTAACAACTGCCACTTGAGTAGGTATGGGTTGAGTTTGTTGTTGAGGAGGTGGATTGAACTGTAAAAATCCTCTATTTGGTTTATGAAATTTTGGTGCATAGTTTTCGTTAGTTTGTTCAGACTTCTCAGTTGGGTTAGAAGTGGACTTTGAATCATGACTAGAAACTGAGTTGTGATAGTCATAAAGGGTCATGCATTAATGCATGAAAAAAGGAAATTTCATCACAGTCAACTTATCCTAAAGGTTTGTGTGCAAGTTTTCAATAAACATCTTCTATAGATATGAATCAAGAATCTTGGCATCATTTTGAGCATACAATGACTGATATCATGAAATGAAATTAGTTACTTTTTCATTTGCATTTTGTTTACATCACATTAGATCATCCACTATCTTTTTGGGAGTCATATGAACTTGGAGGTGACTTATAATGGCATCCACAAGTTCATTGAATGATTAGATTGAATGATTGGGTAAGTTTGAAAACCACTCCAATGCAGTGTCCTTTAAGGTTCTAGGAAAAGGTTTGGCTAATAGCTTATCATCAAGGACAAAATCATTGCACAAGGTTGTATAAGCATTGACATGATTAGTAGGATCTCCTTTACCTCCGTACTTCTCAAACCTAGGCATCTCAATCCCTTGTGGCATCAGGGTTCTTAAGTCTCTAAAGATAAGGGGATACTACAAACATGATATGTAGGTGGAGAATTTTGGCTTTGGCTAATGGTGGATATTGGTTGTTGCATGAATGAAATAGTGTTAAAGAGTTGTGTAATGATGGGATCAATGTAAGTGGTATGGGCTGGAAGGGAAAATGGTGATTGAGTATATGTATTGTTAGGAGAAGTGAAAGAGACACTAAGAGGGGTGAAGGTGGTAGATGGAACATTGGATGCCAAAAAATAACTAGGAATACTAGTTGGAATAATGAAAGGAGTCGCATGACTAACCTATTGCATGGTTGTTGTAACTTGAGGAGTGGTATAAGTTGGTATGGATGTTATGGTTGAAGGGGGAGAAATGTGAGGTCCTCCTTGGTTCACAACAATGCTTATGGATTGGGAAGTAGAAGGAACATGTTTGTTGTATATCTTAGAAATTATTTTCATAACTTGTAAGCCATCATCACTTTCAATCAAATGATGAAGCTTTTCTATGTCAAGTATGGCAATGGTGGAAATGTTTTCAAGGGATAAATCTTGTTGTAAATGTGCAAAATCCTCATGAATACTAATAAATTTTTCTTGCGGAATGGAATTAGTTTGTGTGTCAATATGCATTAGATGGAAAGGTGAAGACATTTTAGTGGTAGTATCCATGGCTAATGCACCATTTTCCATACTAGGATTAGGATCTCTTGAGATTCCAAGGTCCACAACGGAAGTGATATCACAGGAAACCATGAGTCTAGAACTTTGACTCACTAAAGTATTATCACTGGGGCACCAAACACTAATACAAGTACCACAAAAGATGTGATAGATGCAAATGCAATGGAATCAAGGAGTGTACAATGCAAATAACAAAATTTTTTCAAACTGAAATAGAGAAATAACAATAGAGAACATAAGTGTAGTAAATGCCCAGAAAAAAGTCTAAAAATGTAGTTTAAGATGTGTAGGTGGACTGATTCACCCAAGGTCATGAATGAGTCCAGTTATGATTATTTTTTGTTTTTTTCAAAAAAATTAAAATGAATTCAATGCTTTTCACATGAAAATTGAGGATGCAAATGTAAATTTGTAGTTTTTGAATGATTTGATATGCAAAAATGAAATCTAAATGAGTCTTTCACTAATGCAATATGAGAAACCATAGGATGCAAAAAGAAAAAATTCCCAATTGAATGTTGATGCAAATGAAACCTAGGATGCAAGATGTAGTTGAAATTAGAAAGATAAAGTGTTCAATATACAGGTTCACCAAAATAAACCAACAATTTTGTTGATGGTCTATGTTCTTCTCTTGCACTCTTAGGATCTTTCACCTAAAAGGAGAGAGAGACCCTTAAAATTGTTGTGATTCACTCAAACTAAGATAGGTATGATGTAATTGAGACTAAATGCAATGTTGTAAATGAAACTAAGTGTTGCAATTGACTAATTACAGATGGAAAACCTAAGTAATATGTAATGTTTGAAAACACAATGTGATTTCCAGAAAATACAATAGAGATGTAAAATAATGCAAGCATAATTGAACAAGGCTAAATAGAGTGCACTTGGGAATTGGATGATGGATCTGGAAGGATTTGAATGCTGGAAAAAATCAATGCAAATCACCAGTGGGACTCATTCACCACTAATGAAAAATCAATCCTACTATTGGAAAAAATACCTGAAAAATTAGTTTTTGACTATCAAGATCTAGAATTTGACAAAATCTACTTTTCCAGCCTTAAGGTGGGACTCATTCACCACTGATGGTGAATCATTCCTCTCCCAAAGTTCTATGAAATGAAGGGTCAATTATGTAGTTCCAGATCTACACGTGTCTTCTTGTTGGGTAAACGAAGTCAAATCTGCATAAAACAAACTGCAGGTTGTCTCCAAAATAATAGGATGTATTTGACTTGAAACACTTTTTTGACTTATTGACCACCTTTCAACACCTAATTGCTTGAAAAATCTGCAAACACACATGCAACAAGGGAAAAATGGTTAAGGGTTAGAGTATAGTGATTTTCCTTGGCCAAATCCCACTTTGGTATTCAAACCCTTAATGAAGAAATGGAATGAAATGAACAAGGAATGATGAATAAAAAACATACAAATGTACTCAACTCACCACAACCTAGTTGAATAAATCTAAAGATATGTCAATGGTTGCTCCATGCTGCTTGATTGAATGATGAAAAGTGCTCAAATACTAATTGATGCTTAGTGAATGGGGATATTGTAGGAGAGATGTAAAATGAGGAGAAAAACACTTATTTATATAAACTTGTTCCCTAATAACCCAATAATACAACATCATAGGCCATCATAAGGTAATTTTGAATAAAAACTTGAAAGAAAATTTTAAATATTTTGAATTTGGAGCCAAGAGGGACTCATTCACCACCCATGGTGAATGGATCCCACCTTGGAATTGTAAGTGGGTGTAAGGAATTATATTGCATTTATAGTTATTTTTCTAGTTTACATTCAAAAATACACTTAATTAAGTCTTATGAGTGCATAAAGGGATCAAATAAAGCATAAGAGAGGTGCAAATAGTGAAATCAAGCCTAGAAGAGCATGAAAGCTTGTCACAAGACTTTAGAACACTTCAAAATAGGACTTGATAAGTGATGAAAAAGGTTATTTTTAGGTGAATTGTAATGAAAAGAGTTTAGAAAACTACAGAAATGTGCTACAACACTTCACAACACCTTCACAAGACACCTTAATTTGAATATTCAGGACCTAATGTGAATGCATAAGTCACATTGCAACATTAAATCAAAGCAAAATAGATCAATCATCATGAGTGAAAGACCTAAAAGACCATGAAAATGTCAATGATCCATTTTTATATGGTACACTTTTTCTCCTTTTCCTTATTCTACCTCAATTCCCATCACCTTTGTGCCTATTCTAGCTTCATCAATGGATCCCAATGAACCTCATCTCAAAAGGGTGTAGAATTTCATTTCAATTTTGGCAGAGCCTCCTCTCCTTACCTCTCTTCATAATATTCTTCCTTTCTAGTATCCCATCGACATGCCTCATATGAAGGTGGTGTCCTTTGTGGCCCCATACCCTTATTCTTCTACTTCCACTTCTTCTATGGGGATTCTACATCCCCTATTAAATCTAAACCTTGAGAATGACCTTGCTTTGAGTGAGGGTTGTAAGAAACCCTTGTCTCCTATGGAGTCTAGTTCTTCTTTAGTTTGCATCATCCTCATTATGGAGGGATCCCCCATATCCTTGGAGTTTGTCACTACTACTTTTTCTGAGGGAATTAGTCACTCTTAGGTGTCTTGTCCTCCTCAAACTTAGTTGACACATGGGAGTCTAAAAAATTGCATGTTCAACTCATTGGAGGAAATATTGATTCTATCATCTATCTTTGAGAGATCAGTGACTCTAGTCTCATAAGAGATTGGAGAAGAAGGCCTTGATGTGCCTTCTTCCTTGGCCTTTGTTACAAGTGATTTTGTTTGTAAAAACCTTTTTATCCCTCCCATTTAGGCTCATCCTCCCTCCCAGTTAATGATATAGATTAGGAGTAGGATGACCTATTGGTGGACTTAGATTAAGGTGGTCCATCTTCTGCATCTATTGATTTGATTTGTGTGATTATTTGAATGTGTTTTGTGATCTTTCTTGTAGGAACCTTGCTAACCTTGTAGGTGCTTGGTTACATGCATGGGAATACTTTGTAAACTTATATTTATTTCATCATTATTTTATACATTGTACTCTTGTATTTTCATGTTGAGGATGATGCAAAGAATTGGGGGCATTTAGGCCTTCTCCCATGTTGATTCAATTTTTTTATTTATCCTCATGTACCATTATTTCTAATATGTTTAGGGGTTGATGATAGTTCATATGTATATTATACTCTATCTACCTATTTAAACAATGAACAATTCTAACCCTAAATTATCAAATCCCCTATCTCTTGATTTTTTTTTCTCTTCTTATGGGTATGTGTAGGATCATGATGGGCCAAAAAGTGGCAATATGATGGGTATGTGTAGGGTATGTGGCTGATGAATTTGTTTTTTTAATCCAAAATTGATGAAACAAAAATGGTTTTTAAAGGAGTTTCTCAACTTTCCACCAATATAAATTATGATTTACTTTGAATTTAATAAATAATTATTATTCATTTTCTATTTGAATTATGACTAAAGTCTTGATTGATAGGCTGATTGAAAAACATCTATAGCTTTTAAACGGTATCATAGTTTTTGAATTTGAAACATGCATCACATTTTATGATTTGCATACTATAGGATTAAAAAGAAGAAGATGAATTCATGAAGTTTTGACCAAGTTAAGGTGGGAAAACATATGATTTTTTATATTTTTAAGTTGTAATAAAAATTTCATAATTAATTATTTACTTGGAAAAAAATTACAAAAAAATATGCATCACATTGGTACATAAGTCCTCTTCTTATATCTAAAATCTTATAAAAAAATTTATTATTTTATTGTGGTTAGGATGGTTAGATAGACACCTACTTATTTTTTCCCTGAAATTTAAGTACTACTACATTGAAATTTCAAATTTTCACCAAATAGATTTTCAAAAACCTAGTAGTTTAGAAACTACATTCAATTTGCTACAGATTCTATTCTTAAATATTTTTGAAATAATATAGATAACTTATTCAAATTTTTACATCAAGTTTCCTAACTCTAATTTTTCTAAATTTTTTGCCACTTAAGGGCCTGTTTTTCCCATGATGATCCTGCACATACCTTTATCTACCTCTTGATGTTGTGGATTTTATGTGTTGCCCCTCGTGTGTTTGATGACATTCCATGAATACATCTTGTCATGTATTTCATGTCATAACATCTCATATTTATTCTCTCCTTAGAGTGACATGTGCTCCTTTGTGTAGCACACATCATGTTCTAAGTGGGGGTTCTCATCTCTACTTACTTTTCAACAAGTAGTATTCTTTCAAAAGGATTACTTGGCAAAAATTTCTTTCAAAAGGATTCCTTGGTGAAATTTTCTTTCAAAAAGATTCCTTGACAAAATAATATAAAAACTTCCTTTCAAAAATGAGCATTTTTACCAAAGGATTCCTTGATAAAATATCTTTCAAAAGGATTCCTTGATGGAAGAATCACTTGTGGAAAATTATGGGTCTTTAAAATGTGTATTCTTTTAAAATGGTTCCTTGGTCTCTTGATGTCTTATGAAAAGGATTCCTTGATGAAATAACCCCTTTATGAAAGTCTTTTGAAAAAAAAATCATTTTTGTCTTATAATTTGTCTTATATCTGATATTTGACATGTTATGTCCTAATGTCTCGATGTCTTATATCTTAGCATCTAGATTGGGGGTAGACTAACTAGAATTGTATTTTTATGACTATCCTAAAATGTAGTTTTCAATAGCCATAGGCCTGTATGCTTACCATATGGACTCTATCCAAGCTAGCCATACCTCTCGGCATCATCTTATATCTAATCAAATTGGGTCTTATTGTTTCTTATGATTGTGTCTATTATTTTCTCTTTTTCACCTAACGTGTTTTTTTGTAGCTAGCATGCTTGTAGAAATATTGCAACTAGATTTGCAAGATCAAAGATTTGTGTCCTCTTTGCATTCTAGTGAACCCCCTTTCATTCTACATATACAGATTGAAGGACTACTTCCTCTCCTTTTCGGTATATTATCCTCAATCTCTTTGTACTTTAGCTCACATATGCTCACTAAAGTGGGGGGAAAATTTTGAGGTGTAAAATTCCACCCTACTATAATTTCCAATAATATACCATAAATTTAGCCTTATAACATTGATAATGCAAAAATATAGCACCTTAGTCCTTTTTTCTTATTCATGCTTTTGTATTTTCTATTGGTGGAGGGAATTTCATCAAGGACTCTTATACACTGCATAGACATATGTGCACTACAAAAATGTTCTCGATAGATTCTCAGGTAAGTAGATATTTGAGCGTTACATTTTGTCACATCTATGGGTTGTAACATCTCCTACTAGCATAGACTTTCTTGGAAACATCCCTTTTGCCTCCATATTCTCATTTTAAACTCATTTATTCATTCCATTAAACCTCTCTCTTGATCTATCACATTCTACACTTCATTTTTCCAACTCCATCTTTACTTTCTCTATTCTTTCTTCTTTCTATATCACTTTCTTGTACGTTTCAAACTATTGGCACTATGGTCTTGCATATCCTTCTTACACCATGTTACCATCCTTCCTTTCATCTTCTCAATCTTTCCAAAAGTGAGGGTAATGCTTTATTGTTGTCATTCCATTCAATTATCAATATTATAGATAGCATATAGATTGTATTTTCTTTCTATATATTGTTTCTATTTCCTTTCTTTATGATTTTCTCTCTATTGTGGTCTATTGGTTGTCCATGGAGGTGGAAAACCTAAAGCAAGGGTCTAATTAAGGAAAACTCCAAACCACAACCCCAACATTTTTCCATAGTCGTGTGTGTAGGTACTTCGTTCACATGGAGCTTGTGCGAGGTTGGGGGTATGTGCAGGATCATCATGGAAAAAACAAAGCCCTTAAGTAGCAAAAATTAATCGAGTTGAGCAATGACGCATAATTTTTTTAATAAGTTATCTATATTATTTCAAAATGTTAAGAATAGAATCATAAATTGAATTTAGTTTCTAAACTTCACTAGGTTTAAAAGCAAAATAAAATCTATTTGGTGGTATTTAATGCGATGGTACTTAAATTCACAGGAAAGAAATAGAAGTACGATTAATGCCTGACCATCCTAATACAATATGGTATTGATGAGTATTTTTATAATATTTTAGATGATGAGTAGAGGGACTCATGCCCCAATGTGATATATTTTTTTACATAATTTTTTTCCAAAGTAAACAATTAATTATGATTTTTTTATTCATTTTAAAAAATTAAACTTGTATGTTTGACCACCTTAACTTGGTCAAAACTTCTGTGAAATTTATTTTCTTTTTAATCCTATACTATGCAAGATATAGTAGAATGTGACATGGCTGGATTAAAAATGTGACACGTTGAAAGCTATAGTTGTTTTCAGTGGCCTGTATCAGTAGAACTGCACTCTCATAATTTTGAATAGAAAATGAATAATAATTACTTATTAAATTCAAAGTAAAGAATAATTTATATCAGTAGAAAGCTGAGAATATCCTTTAAAAACCCTCTTCATTTCACCAATTTTGGGTAAAAAAATAGTCATCAACCACATACCCATCATATTGCCACTTTTTGGCCCATTATGATCTTGCACATACCCTTGGACCAGCTATAAGTTGGATATCTACTACCCTTGCACATCATTTCAATATAGTAAATTTATCTTTCAAGTTATAGTATTCTTTTTGTTGTAGTTGTTTTATTTTGTATATTCTTAACATTCTATCATTTTTATGTAAGTTATCAAATTAAGGTTTTTAGGTTGTTAGCACACTTTGTAACCTTCCAATTATAGACTATATTATCAGTATGTACGAGATGTTAGTGCATCCTTGAGATGAAAATGCATGACATTGTTGTCCAAGTCTTGTGTTGATTTCCTCTAGCTAAGATCTAGTTAGTCTATAGTCTGAGACCCTTGCGGATTTTTCACCCAATTCCCAAAATCCTTTATTTTTGGAAACCCCAAAAACATAGATTAGTTTTCTCTTTGTTTTTCATCCTATCATTTTTCCTTTTTCATTGAGGTGACCGAGGGTAATTCACTCCATTTAGAACCTTTTTATCTTGGGATTTTTGGAGTAAAAAATCCATCCTTCATTTAGTGTGGAGATTAAGAGGCATCATAGTTTGATGAAGATAGTTTTGTATGTATGACCACTACCTTAGAGAGTTGTGCAACAAAAAAAAGATGAGCATTTGGTGCCATCTAGGTAATGCATATTTCCTACAACTCCACCTCTCTCCCATTAATTTATAGCAATAGAAGTATATTGTATACTATGGAGTGATACAATATGAATCTACAATACTTGATCATGGCCTGCACAAAGTATGAATCTTATTTTTGGATGCAGGTCTTGGTAGAATATAGATCATAATTCATAGAGATTTCCAAATAGAAATAAGTCAACATGCCTCTTCAGAAGAATTGGTGTGCAAAATAAATTTGGACTATGAGTCTACACTGCCACTTCAAATTACAACTCACCTATCACAATAGAAATTAAAAATATGGGACAAGATGGAATTCCAAAGGTATGCCTATGCATGTAGAGAAAATAGGATAGATTCTCACAACCTCTACATGCAAATAAATATCTGTGAAATCTATATGAGCTAATGGAAATTCTTGACTAAAGTCATGGATTTGGTGAGGCATTCCAAAATTATTTCAAGTGATGCCACTCAACATCAAATCTTTAGAATACATTTCTTCAAATCACACAACCGCTCGAAAATACATTAAACCTATCTTGAAATCACACAACCGCTCCAAAAGACATTAAACCCAAACAAATATTATTTTTACATCAAAATTAAGTTGCATGGAACTCAAATTATGTTTGATACAAGTTTTTGGGAATTGTTTTGCTACATTACTCTAATACCATGTTAGGATTTCTATCCAAGATCATAAACCAAAAAATCTTGTGCTTCTGTAAAAGCACTTGCAAAAAATGAGCCTAATTCATATTATCAAAGAGATTAATAAGAGTTGATTAAAATATGAAATACAATCTCTCCTATATAGGAAAGAAAGAGACAATCCACCTATCATGTTGATTTACAAGTTCCCTATGATGTGGCACAAAAAAGAAGATAAATGTCCTATAGGTGTCAACATTTGGATCACTTGGAATGTGTAAACCAACAACTTCTTTGACTAGGTCATAAACCTTTAGAAAAAGTGTTGAATGAATACAAAAGTGACCTTTGAGCTGAGATGAAAAGTCTTCCAACCTCAAAATTTATGCACATGAGGTTTACTAAACAATTACACAACCTCTAGAGGCATAAAAGGTTGCACATTCAGTTATACAAGATTTTTTCTAGCCTCATCAACCTAAGTACACTTAATCTATAGTGAATAGATAAATTATTCACTCTTACAGGTTGTGCCTTTATGCTTCTAAATTTTCACGAAAACCACTTTTGTGGACACTTAAGCACCTTTGGGATATATCCTTAGAAACTACAAAAAATGGGCCATGATATCCTTGTCTCCCTCAAATTTCTATAAGAGTTCACAAAATCTACAAAATATCATCAAAAGGAGAAGGGAAGTGAACTTGTATTTGCATTAATTTACTCATATATTGACATTTTCACTATCCAATCAAAGTTTCAACTAAACCAAAAGAAGTTTTGATTAAAGCGCAAACATAATTTTAAGCCCAAAATGTGTGATATTTTACATCCAAGACTAAAGTCTCACAATGTTCACATAATCTAAAAAATTCTACCAAAGTTTAACAAAAATACTAAAATGGAAGTTTTACTTTATGATTTCCAAATCCTTGCATCTTAGAGAAGAAATCCTAAATGGTATTGATTTTAGGTTTTAATTTGTATCAATCCAAATAAATGTGTAATTTTTTTAAATGAAAATTTTAGTTATGAATGTTGATATCTTATAGTGAGCTAATTTATTGCATTCTATAATTATAGAAAACTCTAATTGGTATAAAAATTTATCAAATTATTAATTTTATTGGGTTTTCTTATGAATACCATTGGTATTAAAGGTGGATTAAAATCAATTCTATATTTATGAAATTGATTTCCATAAATTAGAATTTATGGACTATAAAGCTGATTTCAAATGATATCCTATTAGTGACTAACATTTCAAAATATAAATTTCTAAATGATAAAAATTTATATGTAATTTATTAGATCCCCTTCATGGAGGGGAACCAAATATTTTTGGAGATGTGGGCTTCTTTTACACTTCTAGGGTTTTGCACCTAAAAGGAGAGAGGTACCAAAAATCTTAATGGCCCACTCAAGAATAAGCCCTTGAGATTCCAATGCAAATGAGATTGAAATATATCAATGGGGAGTTTCCTAGATGTTGCAAATTGATAAAAGAGATTAACTACTAATGCAAAACATAAAAAATGCAAAATGTTTGAAAACATGTGATATGCCAAATGACCTAGAAATGTAAACAAACTATAACATAAACTTATGAAATTAAAAGTGTGCACTTGGAGACTAGAAAAGAATGGAATGGAGCTTTGTAATCCTAAATAATTCACTATTGAAGCCAACTAGGACTAATACACCAAGCTAGGTGACTTAGTCCTATTTCGAGAAGATTCTACTAGAATAGGTTTCAGACAACTGGGTACTCAGAATTGCAAAAATATTTGTTTGCGACTAGTAGTGGGACTCATACACCACTGATGGCATATCAATCCACTTCCATATTTTGGGAAAATCAAAAGTGGAATTTGTAGCTCCCATTCTACACTTCTACTCCTGATAGGTTTCCAGATTCAAAACTACAAAATTTGACTTGTAGGTTTCTCCAAGCTTCTTTTAGGGCGTTGATAACTTTGAATGACTTTGAAATTTTTTTGACAACTTTTCCAATCTTTCTCTTTGACAAATATACAACTTAGACTTGCTAAACATATACAAAGAGAGGGAAAAAAATTTGAGGGTCAGTGAATAGTTTTTTCCTTGGTCAAACCCTAGTTTGGTAATTAAACCCTTGAAAATGAAATAAAATATGTAAAGAGAATGATGAATGAACAACATGCAATGTTGCAACTCACCAAACCCTTGAAGTAGAAATCTAAAGACATGCAAGTAAAAGCTCCAATAGATGTAGAATTGAGGATGCTTGAAATGCTTAGAATGCTTAAGTGAATGATTGATTAATTGCTTCAATGATTGAGAGATTAGGGAGAGGGATGGAATGAGAGGAAAAACCTTATATTTATACATAATTATGCAATAATTCCTAAAAATAGATCACATCACAGGCCAACCTTAGGTCTTAGAAAATAATAACCCGCTATAAATTTGAAGTTATTTTAATTTTTGTGTCAAAGGGGACTCATTCGTCCCTAGTGGTGAATGCATTAGACTTAGGCATTTTAATTGGGTTTCAAAAATTAGATGTATTAAATGAGGTTTATCAAGATTATTTTCAAAAATTCACTTAATTAAAGCTTGTAAGTGTAAAATGGGGCCAATTAATTCATAAGAAAGGTCAAATTATTAATGACAAGCCTAGATAAGCATGAAGGTTTTTCACAACACTTTGAAATAAGACTCAGTAAGTGATAAAAAGAGGTTATTTAGGTGAAATATATTAATAAGATCCTAGATAAGTGTGAAGGTGTGCTACAACACTTTACAACACTTTTACAATGAATAATAAAATTCTTATTAATTCACAATGGCCCAAGATCGAATGTGAATGTGTTGACCACATTACAACATTAAATCAAGGAAAAACTAAGACAAAATCCAAAAGAAAGACCCAAATGAGTGTGAAAATGTCCAAAGATCCATTTTTCTACACTACATTTAGTCCCCAGTTTAGTGAGAGGATGAACCTACTTCAAAATCACACTAAAGTAGCCAAACATGCACATTAAGAGGGATCAAATGCACTCATACTAGAAAGATGAGACAACAATAATCAAGAGGGGTGATCAAGCCCCCAAGATCAAGATCCCATAGCAAACCAAACATAAGCACAAGGGAGCACACATGAAAATAGTGTAAAGAATGAAAGAGAGAAAAAGAAAAAGAGAGAATCAAATCAAGCTTCGATCATTTTTCCATCCCGATGTGGATTAGATCTAGGTTGTTTTTTCTGAAAAATGCATAGTCACTCTGAGGAAATGGAACTCATGGATGTCCACTAGGTGAGAAGTCCAAGAAGGTGAGAAACATACACTCATAGCTAGTATGCACTCACACACATGTAGGTGGCTATGGGAAATTCATGCCTCAAAATGTGCTTCCCACTCAACCATACCAAAGTTATACCTTCTGATAACTTTAACAAGGAGCCACAAAAGAAAATTGGTCTTTTTGAGCTTCATGAGATGAGAAAAACTTCATATGCTTGGAGCTCATGAAAAAATGTGATGGAACCACAGGCATGCAAGTTGTGTTAAGTAAGATGACCATATAACAAATGCAACATGCAAAGAATATTCAAAGGATTCTTTCTTAGTTCATGTGAGTTCCTTAAATTAGGGAACATTGTGTCTGATGTTTCCAAGAGAGGACAGATCAAAGAATAGAAGATTCACAACTTAGAGGATGTAGTGTGTCACATCAAGCCACTAAGAGGAATGTAATATACTAAGATATATCACACCCATGAAAGAAACTATGCCCAATGTCATCCATAAAGTGAGAAAATGCATTGTATGAAGTAAGAAGGTTGTACTAAGAACCAAGGAATGAAAAAATACAAAAGAATAATGCCAATGTATGCCTCCACTTTAAAGGAATTGCTAACACCATATTGTGAGTAATTACTTTAAAGTAGCAAATGAAAAATGCAAACAAGAAGAAAGAAGACATGAGATCCAACTTGGAAAGCCCTATGCTAAGTCATATGTTTCTAAGTAAAGCTACGTCATGTGAAG
>VDFB02168118.1:31570301-31580869 GCA_007258455.2 Sequoia sempervirens | reverse complement strand
TATTTCTATATATCATCACAAGATTGAGATTGGATACCATCCATCTCTCTTCTTATATTTTCCTAAGCGTGCTTGTTCTCTACATTTTTCTAGCACTCAATAGCCAGCTCAACTTTCAATTTTTCAATTTCAACATAGAGCTAAACTTGTTTATCCTAGGCTTTCTCAAGTAACTTGGATGTATCTCCCTACTAAATTTGTATTTTCCTTATGCTAGCCATCTCGACATCTCTAGCCAAGATCTCATTCTATAGCCTGCTCACTATTTTTTTTACAATTATCAGCTCTGCCTCATTCTTCTTCAACTTTCTATCTAGCCTCTCATAGTCCACATATACCAAATTTTGGGTGGCCTTAGCTAGGACTACTTATTCATGCAGGTGACTTTCATTTAGATATATGCCCATGGTTCTAATGTCATAGTCCTCCATCTACATTTGTCCCTCAAGTTTGGACACTAGTGGCTTCATGGTAGTGATCAATAGAGAATTTCACTCTTCATGGAAGCAAGCTTCATTCTTCTTGGTAGTTGGTATTCTAATGTTCTTTAATAGTCATTTTTTCTTTCTAAATTTTTGAGCATGCTTGGTTGCACCAAAGTTATCTTAGTGAATTTGAGGGGTATCAATACTTTGTGTTGGAATGGAAGCATCAGGAGAGAGACCAAAAAGTTTGATAGAAGGAGAAACCTCTTATGCATGAGCATACAAGGAAGAAAAATGGAGTGTTATCATGGAAAAAGGTGGAATATGAAATTGAGATTAGACAGGGGAAAAAATAGTTGGGGTGAAAGGAGAAATGGGCAGAAGGAGAGGTGCTTTCTTAGAAGCAGATGGAATGGGAGTGATAGGAAAAAAATAAAATTAGCTCTTTCAATGGGGGCCCTTGACATGGCGATCAAAAAATCAATAGCAATCAAAGCGGATGTTGCTCATTCGACATGCGAGATTTCTTTAGAAAGTTCATTAAAAATGGTAGCGGGTGCATTCAAGACTATTAGCTTAGGGTCAGAGGATGGAGGATTCCTTTCTACAAAAGGAGGTAAAGGAGTAACTAGAGATGTAGGGGTAGGTAGAAGAGAGAGTAAAACTTACTTGGGTCACAACAGTCAAAACATTCTATAGAACAGACTCCACTTCTTCTCCTCAAGTTGACACATCGAGTGCACCTAGATCCTATACTTTTCTTCTCTTTGCACAACCAAAACTAGTATGTTTTGATCCTCTAGTTGTTGATCCCTTTGAAACTTGGCCTTCGACAACTATAGTAGACCCTTTTGGGGACCATCAGCTCCTTTTTCCTTTGCTTCAAGCACTAGAAGAGGTCATGACTTTTGATTCCCTTTGCTTCGAAACTCTCCCCCTATCGGATTCTTGAGAATGAGAGGTGCGACATGGGAACTGTTCTTTTAATATCTCATGACTTGTCTTCGGATTACTATTGTCAATGCCAGCCTCTTGATCATAAATGTCCTCGAACCTTTCGTCATGTGGTTAAAAGTCTCTGAATGGGGCATTGGGTAATTTTATCTCTTTTTCAAAACCTCCAGATGTCTACCTTCTTTCTTTCTAACCACCACTTGCACTTTAATTGCATATTGAGGGATTTACCCATCAAGATGTTCTTCTGATACTCTTCTTGTGGTAACTAGAAATTCAACCATTTTGGTTGTTTGAGTGGAATGAAGGCCAAGTCAATATATACTATCAACATGTCCTGAGCTGGATTCCTCCTCCTCTCCAAATACTCTCGACTCTCATGTTTCAAAGTGAAGTGCTTTGTCAAGTTATAGTCCCATGTGTCACAAATGAGAACCAATCTTAAGGCCGCTAGTAGATTTGTAAGCTCACCATCGGCCTTCCACTTGTTTAGTGTTAACTAACTATTGGTAATTGTGAGGGGAAGCAAATATATCCTTGTCTTGTTCCTTCTGGTGCCATAGGAATTGTTGGCAAGGGTTGCCTAATGACATGCCTCCAATGTGAAAACTTTTTCTGTTACAAATATAGGGAGCCTAAATGGTTCCCTAAAAAAACTAATTAAATATGATAAATGTAAAATCCTCTCCCAGGAAATAATCCATCAAGGTCGGTGGATTTTCCATTCATTGTGAGACCTCAAGAAAGAAATGACCCATAAGGCATGGAAACAAACCTTGAAGCATTGGCCTCAAAAAATGATCTACAAACTAGTAATAATCCCCTATTTTGAAAGGATATGGGTCCATACAAATATTGGTTGATCTAGTAGCCTTTTACATCTAACCTAGACACTGAGATATTTCTCTATAGAAACTCAAAATTCTGATGCAAAATCAAGTTGGCCAAGAAATAAGAATACCTAAAATTATACTTAGTGTTATAATTCTTCAATTTCTCCAGCATTCCTCCAGCTATTACATCATAAAAATCATAATATTTCTTGTTCTTTTTCTTTTGAGCACAAAAGTTAGGTCCATCTAGAAAGGATGGATGTCCTCATCATTATCAAGGCCAGAAACCCATGCAGACATTGAGAATACAGACTGTGTACATCTTGCTTGAACTTTCTACGTGAAAGAGGAAAAGAAGGATGACCTCTCTCTAGCCTTTCCTTTGTTTCCTCCTCATAAAAACTTGTTTTCCTAGTCATTTATTCCATGAAGATGTCCATCTTTTCTTCATCAAAATGTTTAGCACCCCAAGTTGTAGGGATACACAGCATATCTAGTATGGATTTGATAGAAATTGTAACTTATATCTTGTTACCCTCAATGGATCTTCACCTTTTGTTGAATCTTTTGACACATGCATTCACCAACTCTAGACATGGGTGTATGAAAAAAAACATGAACACTAGCAGACGACATTCCAGAGTTGAAACATGAAACCCTCAAACGACGCATGCTACATCATTCTTTGAAATGCACAACTCCCTAAAAATTTTAGGGTTAGTTGACAACCTAGGGTTGAAAACATTGTCAGCACAATCTTGCACCACTTCTCTCAGGATACATCTATTTGGTTGCACCCTCTTACAAAATTTGAATGGCCACTCCTCTAGAGCTAGGGCATTGCTGAATGAGTTCCGCCCAAAGATATCAGTGTAACTAGGCCTTTTTCTTGAGGCTTCAACTTTTCTACCAGATGTTGATGGCTCTACCATGGATGAATCAGGAAATTGTAGAGAGTTTCCTTAATGAAAACAGATGCTTTCCCTTTGCTTCTTAGAAAAAATATACTTTTGAGTAAAATTAATTTCCTCATGCGTACATGCAGTTAAGGCTACGTTGTTAATGATAGTCCATTAAATGCTACCATCAAGGCGATACATGTAGATTTGAGATCCATATCCCTTGGGAATGCCAAAAATTATGTGAGAATGGAATTAGTATATTCTCTCCATCACCTCTTTCACAAATAAAATTATTTAATTAGAATACGTGCTTTTAGCTCTGAGAAACATGTTGAAGTAATGCAAGGTACTTTTGAAAAGATGTGCCCATTTAATTTGTCAGAACTCAGTTTGTTAATCCATGTCTTTTCACATAAGTACGTTGGTTGATGTTGATAATGGAAAAGGACACATGTCAACAATTGACATACAAGATAATTTAATCCCAACACCCAAATTTAATTCTCAAGACCTTCTATTAGATCCTCCGTATTATTCATCTGATGGCATCTTTTTCCTTTGGAATTTTTCTATTTCCATTTAACCAAAAATGGAATTCTTGTTGGTTCGGTCTAGCGGCTTATCTTTCCTATATATATCTATGCCACCTTATTGTAACATTCATTCAAAAAATATAGCCTTTAATTTTAGAAATATTTTTTCATTGTCTCCCATTCTACCACAATTCACTGCTTTCTCAAAATTTTGGTTGGCTTAGGCACTCTTATTCAGCTTCTCCCATAGAGGCCAAAATAATGCTTTATGGGAGATGACACTAGTGACAAAATCAAGTTCTTGTTGAAGAGGTGCGACCACCTTTTCTTGGTTGCATTTAGTTGGGAAGTTGGCCAGGACTACATTGACGATGAGAACTAGTTCTAGAACAAATACAATGTTCTTTCCCACTTTGTTGCATCCCTACTTTTTTTGCACATCACCTCCTTTTTGCTTCATACCTCTTTTTTCATTTACTCGAAAGAACCTTATGTTTAAATCTAAGCCTCAGGCTAGTATTACATTGTAAATTTGTTGATGAATATAACATAATACTAAACTTTCCTACTTCTTCCTATGTTACTCCCAATGGCTTATTCTTAAAATTAAGTGTATTTACAAAATAAATTACATATGGTACATAATTGTTAATTTTTTTAAGGAACTACATATTTTAATGGAATAATTTTAGATAAATACCATTTACCAATATATCTAAAGTGTTACTTTCCATACCTTCAAGTTCATACGCATTCTTTTTCTTCCACGCACTAATTCAAAAGGGCCCCTTCCCTAGTGCTTCAAATTTTGTATGTTTTCCTAGTTTCACAGTACGCTCATCATAATTTAGCACTAGGCTTTATTGATGGGTGTTTTTTCACTTCTCAACACAAGCAACACTCAAGTGCACTACCACTCTTGAAAGACAACTTCCTACAAAGAAGTTGTAGAAAGGTATCCCAAGGTCTCTTGGGTGCCAGGTCATGACTTACAAAAATATCTTAGTTGATTGATGTGATTTTTTGTTAATCACAAATGGCATGGATAATTTGATAAGTTAAGAAAGAATTGGATCTTCAAATTGAGTTTTGGGAGTTCTAGAAGTAAGGTGCAATTTCTACAATTTCAAAACAACATTCTAAAACTCCATGTTCAACATCAGATTTGGCTTTACAATGATGTTGGAACTTTACCTTAACTAATATTTCAAAGAAAGGTCAAAAGGGAAAAGGGGTAGAGGAGTTCCTAGACCTACAACTAATGATGAACAATGACAACAGAGGATGCTATAGTGGATAACCTTCATGAAAAAACATTCCACTTAACTAAATAGCATACAGTCTCATGAAACTAGTGATATCTTCTAAGGTCTACAGATTTTTTTCAGCTATACATTCACCATAAAGCACGAATAAAAGATGAATTTTAAGTGAAAAAATATGTTAATGTTCAAAGTAGCTTTACAGTATTGTTCGTCATCAATAAACAACAAAAAGCATGAACATGGAAAATATCAACACAATAAAATTCTTCACCATCAATGAACAACATGAACTAAACTACTAAAAGCTACTTGAAATAATTAGAACATCAACTAAATACTAACTTTAAGAAGATGAATAATGCAACATGTGAGAAGCACAAGAATTCACCAAAACAATATAATTTTATTAAAAAAATTGTAGCATGTCTTTACACAACTCAACTCTCTCTTTGAAAATGAGAGGAGACCCCTATTTATAGTTTTCCAAAAGTGAAATGAATGGCCAGGATTTACTCTCATTGTGTGAACAAGATTCATTTTCCATTAAAGTTTCACATATTCCTGAAATAATCAATACATAATACATTTTTGTCCCATTCCTATTTTGTCCTCTAGTGGCTCTAACATTGTAGTAGTTTTCTCTTCTAGTGACTGCCTTCTTTTTTCAACTATATACTATCAAAAAATCTTCATCAATTAGTGCATTTCCTTCATTTTTTTGAATGGTGGCATAGTCCACAAATTTTCTAATTAGTTCCTAAATATTTTCCCATTCCATGATGTTTGATTGGAGTGCACTTGAAAGGTTAGCCTCTTAAATTTGTCAGTGATTTGCTCCAAATGCTTGGTGCACCTGGGTGTGGCCTTGATGACCTATTTGGACTCAGTGAAAGCCCTCACAGAAAAGTCCACGAAATTGGATATTAGCACATTTTCTCCCCCTTGCTCCACCTTCTTATGGAATAATGGCCTGATTTTCTTTGGATCTAGCTCTAGGACGAGCATGTCATAGTCTGTCATCAGCTTAAGATAGTCTTCACTATCTATTTTGTGTTATATGACCCATTTGAGGTCGATCCCAACCTCATGTAGCACCCTTTCAAGGATTTCCTTCATATGATCCAAGCCCATTTTCCATTTCTCTACCTACCAGTGGTCATCTTTCGCGAGGGTTCACTCCTTTTCCCATGTCTTTTAAGGAATCTTGTGAATGGATTCAAGCTTAGGATAGGTGATCCTATACATCTCAGGGAACCAGTGACATATTATTTGTGCCATCTAATTGCTTTTTCAAGTCTTTGAATTTGTTGGACATTTGAGTAGTGTGGCATATGCCCATGTCACCATTATATATGACTCGTTGGAACTAATGCATAATGGCCTTGATCCAATTATTCATCTTCTCCATTCTGGTGAGCTCTTCTTGGGAAAGAAGTGAGGGCATAGGTGATGTTTTTGAAGCTTCTTCTTTCAAGGATGTGCATTGCTCAATATAGGTAGTGAGGTTCGCCACTTGTTCCTTTAGTTCCTTCTTAGAGGACTTATCCTTATTCATTTATTGCACAATTGTTTCTATGGACCCCTGGAACTCATCAATTTTTTTATCCCTCATTTTTAGACCCAAATTGATGGTCGAAATGTTATAGCTAACTCCCTCACCTTTTTCCAGCACTGGGGTAGCAATCTACACCATTATTGATCTAGAAGCATCAACTATGATGTGGGAATGGAATCTAGTCTTCTTTTCCTTCCTTGGCTTTGTCTAGCCTCTCACCAATATTTCCTTGAGTTGGGCCTTTGGATTAATGACTATAGGGGATTTCTTTTGTAGTTTCCTCTCTAGCTAGTCAGGTGCCTGGGTTTCCCCTTTTGGTGATTCATGATCACCTTCCTCTCTTTGTTCATGTGGAAGTCATTTCTCTTTATGGACTGAGGCTTCTTGTTTAGTTTTTTCCCCTTCTTCATTTGAGTCCTCAATATCTATAGCATTTTCCCTTTCTGGCTCACTAATGGCTATGTTTTCTTTAGTAGCACCTTCTTTCTGAGGTACTCTTTCTTCTTCTTGTTTGATATTTTCATGATGCTCCAGCTCAAGGCTCTTCTTTGGTGCATCTTCTTCATTTTCTTATTTTTTGTCTTCCTCTTCCCTTTCAATAGGTACTCCCTCTTCTTGGATAAGACCCTTATCTTGACCAATTATTGTAGGCTCCTCAAGTATCTCCATGTTGACTTTAGTATCATTTTTTCTTTAGAAGGCTACTTTTCAGATTCAACCTCTTCTCCTACATCCTTGAGCTATTGGGACAACTCCTCTTTAAGTTCCTAATCTAAGGTTTCTATAATATAATTGGAATTCAGAGCCTCAATATCTTCCTCTAAAGAGTGTGACTTTTTCTCATCAGATGCAACCTTGTCCAAGTTGATGCTCATCTCACCCTCTAGGTGTTCAAAGTATTCATCCTTAAAAAAATCTTTAGGCTCTGCAACTATTCCTTTGGTAGCCTCCCTTTGGTTTTTCTCCATTTCTTTAGATATTTGCGGGTATTCCTTGTATACAGTTTACAAAGGCTTCTGGTAGGGTGAGAGGAGGTATAGTGGGTATGTGCAGGATCATCATGGAAAAATAGGCCCTTAAGTGGCAAAAAATTCACAAAAATTAGAGTTAGACAACTTGACGTAAAAATTTGAATAAGTTATCTATATTATTTCAAAAATATGTAAGAATATAATCTATAGAAAATTGAATGTAGATTCTAAACTACTAGGTTTGTTTTAAAAATTAAAAAAAACTATTTGGTGAAATTTTGAAATTTCAATGTAGTAGTACTTAAATTTTAGGGAAAAAATAAGAAGTAGGTGTCTATATGACCACGCTAACCGCAATAAAATGATAATTTTTTAATAAGATTTTATACATAATTAGAGGACTCATGTCTGGATGTGATGCATAGTTTTTTGTAATTTTTTTCCAAGTAAATAATTAATTATGAATTTTTATTACAACTTTTAAAAAATAAAAAAAATCGTATGTCCGACCACCTTAACTTGGTCAAAACTTCATGAAATTCCTTTTTTCTTTTTTAATCCTATAGTATGAAAATCATAGAATGTGATGCATGTTTTGGATTCCAAAAATGTCATACCATTTGAAAGCTAGAGATGTTTTTCAATCAACCTATCAATAAGGACTTTAGTAGTAATTCAAATAGAAAATGAATAATAATTATTTATTAAATTCAAAGTAAAGCATAATTTATATTGGTGGAAAGTTGAGAATCTCCTTTAAAAACCCTTTTCATTTCATCAATTTTGGGTTAAAAAAAGGTCATCAGACACATACCCTAAAAATACCCATCATATTGCCACTTTTTGGCCATCACGATCCTGCACATACACTAGTGGCAATGGCAACTATGGGAATTGAAGCAGAGAGAGTAGGTAGTGATGGACAAGGTCGTTGATGTAACAACTTTCATCATTTAGTCAATTATTTATCGAACTAGGTGTATCTTAGAGTTCTATGCAATAAGGATGGTTGTCATGAATTTTTGGGGGGTTTTGCATTGTAAACAGTGACTTCAAGTATTGATTCAGCTCCTTCAGAAGCTTTTAGGAGCTTTTAGGAGCTTTTAGGAGCTCTCAGGAGCTAAAATGCAATGACTAATTCCTAAGGATTAATTCTATCTTATTTCCTAAACTAAAGTTCTGTTGACTTACTTCGGACTTCATTGGACTTGATTGAGACCAATTTTTGGAGAAGACTAACATTTACTTTAGTTCTTAATTTAAAATACGAAACCCAAATTAATTCTATTTTTCTTTAAAATAAATCTATCTTTAAGATTTGCTAGAAATTAAATGCTATTTCAAGAACAAAAATGAACTAGAAGGAAATGACAATTAATCTAGAAAAAACTTAAGCACTAATTTCCATGAAAATATTTCCAAAAAACTTCAATTCCATCTCTCCATAAGTTCCCATCATTTCTTCTAATTAAACTTAATAAATAATTATCAAACTTAATTACTTCAAACAACATCTAAATCAGATTAATCTAATAAGTTCCTTATAATGATTCTAACAACTTAATCTAACCATGATAAACTAAATTCAAAAGCGATTCAAATAGAAGTAACTAACCAGATTTATCATTCAATAACTGAAAATGATTCAACAACTTATCTTTCTATAATTAACATCTAACATTTTAGATTTAATATCAAAAATAGTATAACTTAGTAAAATACCAACAAAAGATTGATCCCTTTAGTTGAGTTGGACCTACTCTTCTTCAGGTAAGATCCCTTAACATAGTGATTGAGTTAACTTCTTGCTTTCATTCAGTTTGATAAAAGTGGGACACAGAACAAAGTATTGCCATTGATTACAGAAATATAGTTGAAAATTATCTAACTTCTTTTCAAAACCGAAACATGGATATTTATAAACATATCCTTATTGAATTCTCAACATGGTGATTTAACTACCAAGATTCAAGGTGTCTAACTAAAGGTTAAAACAAAACTAAAGAAAATTTGAAACATGACTATAGAGAAATATGCCAGATTGGCGCTAGAAGTAGTTCCATAACCAACTACAAAGAATCTGATTTGGACTTGAGTGACTTATCATTCAGTTGGGCCCATCAAATGGTGTGATTATTTCCCTTGATTAAACAAATAGTTTAACGACATCATCAATCTTTAAAATACCCTGTTCAAAACCCTTTGAAAAAGGATAACAATTATGGTAGTATAAGATCAACGCAACATAGTTATCTCATTAATATCATCATAAAGTAAAACATCTAATGTAAACCATTACTTCAAATATGAGTATGTGCAAGATCATCATGGAAAAAATAGGCCCTTAAGTGGTAATGAAAATTTAGAAAAATCAAAGTTAGACAACTTGACATAAAAATTTGAATAAGTTATCTATATTATTTCAAAAATATGTAACAATAGAATCTGTGGAAAATTGAATGTAGTTTCTAAACTACTAAGTTTATTTTATTTTTTTAAAAGTCTATTTGGTGAAAATTTGAAATTTCAATGCAATAGTACTTAAATTTTAGGGAGAAAATAAGAAGTAGGTGAATGTCTGACCACCCTAACCATAATAAAATGATAATATTTTTTTATAATATTTTAGATATTAGTAGAGGACTCATGTCCAGATGTGACACATATTTTTTTGTAATTTTTTTCCAAGTAAATAATTAATTATGAATTTTTTATTACAACTTTAAAAAAATATAAAATATCATTTGTCTGACCACCTTAACTTGGTCAAAACTTCATAAAATTATTTTTTTCTTTTTTTTTAATCCTATATTATATAGGCATAGAGATGTGATGCATATTTTGGATTCAAAAATATTATGCTCGTTTGAAATTGCCAGATATTTTTCAATCAGCCTATCAATCAAGACTTTGATACGTGATTCTAATAGAAAATGAATAATAATTATTTATTAAATTCAAAGTAAATAATAATTTATATTGGTGGAAATTTGAGAGTCTCCTATACAAACCCTTTTTGTTTCATCAATTTTGTTTAAAAATAAAGTCATCAGCCACATGGACGAAGTCTAGAAAAACAAGGTGAGTTGTCAAACACATTTTTTGCATTGACTTCTTAGGATTAGCATGT
>VDFB02168118.1:31494699-31566917 GCA_007258455.2 Sequoia sempervirens | reverse complement strand
TGGATGAATGATGGATGCTTTGGAAAACCTGCAGAGTAAGATTGCACAAGTTAGGATCCATTTCCTGTAGCCAAAGAGCTGTATTTATAGCTTTCACGATAGCACATTTGCACAGGGATACGGGACAAGAGGCTGAGATTCAATCTAGAGAATTGAAGGGCATGGGATGAGAAGATGGAGCTAATCATGGAGGATTGTTTCTCCCCATAAAAACACCAGGAAAGATAAGAGGGAAGGTGGTTGAGAGGACTTCCTGTAGGTTTGTCCCTGAAGCTCTTCCTGTGAATGACAGTGGAATTAATTAAATTTTGAAAATTTAATTTTATTGGTGAGTGAATAGTGGTAGATAATTTATGCATAAATTTAAATAATTTTAATTCATTTAAATTTAGTAAAAAGAGGATTGAATAATTTAATAAATCAAACTATAGGGTTTGTTTATTAAATTAAGAAAAATGATAATTAAATAAAAGATTTTAGAATATCTTTTATTTAATTAAGAAGAAATAATAGATGAGAATGAATTAAATAACACACAAATTATTTAGGTTGTGTGTTTAATTTCTGATAAAGTATGAATTAAAATAAAACAAAGTTTTAATTTTGTTTATTTAATTAAAAGAGAAATAATATGATGAAAATGATAATAATTAAATAAAACAAAAGTTTTTAATTTTGTTTATTTAATTAAGAGAGAAAATAGAAGAATTAATAATGAACTTAATATAAATAAATGTTTCTATTTGTTATTTACTAAGTAGATAATTTAAGATAAATTAATCAAAATAAGAAATTGTGCTGAGTAATTAGATTCTCGGAGACCATTTTTTAGGTGTTTACACTTGGTTTCAAACTATTACATGATTAGAAAGAATGGCATACTTTCATTTGAAGACTACAAGAAACACAAAACCATTCTCATGTATTCGCACCTTGTTATAGCAACAAATGTTAAGTTGTTGAAGCATCATACCAGACCAAAGACAAAAAAACTATGGACACTTAGTAATGTTGATCATGAAGCAATATTGGATACTCTTAAGCAAAGAGATGACCCTTCAGGCACACTTGAATAGCATTTTCAAGAATGGAAGGTAGAATGCTTATGTTCATTATGATTAAGTTCATTAGTGTTCTTTATTTAATACTGATATTTTATATACTATTGCAATGCAAGTGTCTTTAATAGTGATATTTTGTATGCACTTTTGTGATATTTTTGGCAAGATTGATCATGGACCTACTATAAGAATAGCCAACTCTAATCCTTTCAAAGAGGTATGCATATTTTATAGTTTGCATCATCGACTCATCATCATTCAGGTTGTTTAGATTAATATAGATATGTTAGTCTAAGCATCTTTTCTATTGTGACAATATGGATTTCTCATTTTCCCACTTTTGCAATATTCTTGGCACGATTGATCATGGACCTGCTGCAAAAATAGCCAACTTTGATCCTTTCAAAGAGGTATGCAACATATTACAACAATATAGATTGGTTATTCTAAGCATCTTTTATAGTTTGCATTACCATCTCATCATATTTTGTGTCATTTAGAATAATATAGATTGGTTACTGTAGCTACCTTGATGGTTTGTACAGGTGCTTGTCAGTCCATAACTTGAACATACTACTATTGTTGAATACTGTGCCTTGAATGCCTCTAATAGGAAAATTTTGTAAAATTTCAATTCTCAAATTGGAAACAATGTAAGATGGTCATAATTGTGTATGGGCATAATCTATACCCAGTGAAGTTTTTTGAAATATGGGTCAAATGTCTGGCATTGTATAAAGGGTATGCTTAAAATGTAAAGGGTTCTATATTTTGGAAACTCATAGGTTTTGTAAAGGGGTCTATTTTTTTACTTAATCGAGCTACAACCGAAGGTTTTCTTCCTGGTTCTTTCCTGTTAGTATGCTCATTTTAACTAGGTTTTGTAATAGTATCTAGTCCTCTCCCCTACTATCTCTTACTCTATCTCTTACTCAGAGAGTAAGGAGAGAGCTTAACCCATCTATGTTTTTTTAAGAGACATACAGATACTAGCAATCACACGTGAAGATGTAATGGGCACATTGATAGGTGCAATATGAAATTATGTATGCTGCAATTGAAGTAATTGCAAGTAGTGACTCAACATCTAAATTCAAGATCATCTCTTTAGCCTTTTATCAATTTGCATACTTAAATCACTATACAATTATCCCTATGCTATTCTTATTCACACACATCTATACATTTACCTTATTTTCCCATTTATCACATTCACCAATGGGTATGCCCTCATTTATCCATTAGCCACCTAGAATTGATTGTTAGCCACTTAGATTTAACTATTAACCCATTCCAGGACACTTATTCAATTGCAAGGGTGACCTCATGGTCACAAACTTATTCCCTTTCATTTTAAAATTCAAAATTCAAACTTTTGGCTAAGTGGCATCATTCACCCACTTTTAGTTGACTAAACACATGTTTGGCATAATTTGATGATATACGCTAGCATTAATAACATACAATATATTCATTATAATCATGAAAACATTCATTTATCTTATATAATTGGAGCAATTAATAGTGAGACATTTTGATTCAATGCAATAAAAATGAGTAACAAATTTGAACATCTAGAGTGCTTGCCAACTATTTTTAATTGTGTCTCACTTTTTGGGTATTGATCTAGGAGAACTTGCCTCCCAATGAGAAATCAACAACCCTTATGATATTTCTAAATACCACCAAGTCCCTAGATATTAAAGAGTAGATCAAATATAAACATTCATACCCTTATCAACCCTTAATTATCAAATACCCCTATCAACCCTTAATTATGTTAGGTTGATTGTGTTTGATTAATTGCATTTACTTAATTATCCTAGGTTAACTTCATAAATAATTTTTTTTTTCTTTATATTTTGTTGAGCCCAACCAATCCTACACTTGATCCAACCTTCATTTAGGGTTTTACATTATTAAGGTTTTCAAATCTACAGTTTTCTAAGTTTACATTCTATTTTCAAATTTGATATGGGTTCCTACTTAGTTGATATGTTCATAGTGGAGGGCTAGTTTTGGGAATTTGTGCTCTCGATGAGTTATTGGTAAAATACATTATCTATTCATGGATGCTATCTTGAGCACTATCATAATTACACGTTGGGGTGGTTCATGGTTTTAAACTATCAAAATGCTTTTGGTGGCAATTAGTTTGGGGAAACCACTTACATGGTTTTATCTTCCCATTGCTTTGTAAATTGGAGGAATTATATGGAGGTTTCATGGATTATGCAGGTGTACTTAAGGCCTTCAAGAGCTTGAGATAGGTTATTCCTAGCATAAATGTACCCATCCAAATGTGTTGGAATAGTTTTTTTGGTCGTACAAGTTGCGGAATGAAAGTTGCGCCACTTTGCAACTTTACATTGCTTGCATCTAGCAATTTTTCCTTCCACTGAAAACTCATCACCACAGGAAAAAAACTTTGAGATAGTAAAAACCGAGAGAGGTTTTTGTAGATGGTCCCAACACAATCCCATAGCCTTAGATGGAGAGTCTGTAAGAATCACAGTCTCTGAGAAATAGACCTTCAAAGATTGGTGTCTTTTAGCACTTTTGACTCTTAAGGGAAATCGTCAGTCCAATGTAGCTTGGAGTGACTCGGCATATTTGGGTGCAAGAGAGGACCATGCCTAGTGTAAACGTACCCATCCAAATGTGTTGGAATAGTTTGTTTGGTTGTAGGAGTTGCGGAATGAAAGTTGCACCACTTTGCAACTTTACATTGCTTGCATCTGGCAACTTTTCCCTCCACTAAAAAGTCATCACCACAGAAGAACACCTTCGAGATAGAAAAAAATGAGAGAGGTTTTTGTAGATGGTCACAACATGATCGCATAGCCTCAGATGAAGAGTCTATAAGCATCACGGTCTCTGATAAATAGACCTTCAAAGATTGCTGCCTTTTAGCACTTTGGACTCTTGAGGGAAATCGCCAGTCCAATGTAGCTTGGAGTGATTCGGCGTATTTGGGTGAAAGAGAGGACCATCCCTACCATAAACATACCCATCTGGATGTGTTGGAATAGTCTGTTTGGTCGTATGAGTTGTGGAATGAAAGTTGCACCACTTTGCAACTTTACACTACTTGCATCTAGCAACTTTTCCCTCCACTGAAAAGTCATCACCACAAGAAAACGCCTCCGAGATAGAAAAAACTAAGAGAGGTTTTTGTAGATGATCACAATGCAATCCCATAGCCTAATACAAAGATTCTACATGCATCATGGTCTATGAGAAATAGACCTTCAAAGATTGCTTCCTTTTAGCACTTTGGACTCTTAAGGGAAATCGCCAATCCAATGTAGCTCAGAGTGATTCGACGTATTTAGGTGCAAGAGAGGACCAATCCCTAGCATAAATGTACCCATCTGGATGTGTTGGAACAGTCTGTTTGGTCGTACGAGTTGCGGAATGAAAGTTGCACCACTTTGCAACTTTACACTGCTTGCATTTGGCAACTTTTCCCTCCACTAAAAAGTCATCACCACAGGAAAACGCCTCTGAGATAGCAAAAGTTGAGAGAGGTTTTTTTAGATGGTCACAACATGATCCCATACCCTCATACGAAGATTCTATAAGCATCACAATCTCCAAGAAATAGACCTTCAAATATTGTTGTCTTTTAGCACTTTGGACTCTTAAGGGAAATCATCAGTCCAATGTAGCTCAGAGTGATTCAGTGTATTTGGGTGCAAGAGAGGACCATCCCTAGCATAAACCTACCCATATGGATGTCTTGGAATAGTCCATTTGGTTGTACGAGTTGCGGAATGAAAGTTGCACCACTTTGCAACTTTACACTGCTTGCATTTGGCAACTTTTCCCTCCACTGAAAATTCATCACCACAGGAAAATGCGTCTGAGATAGCAAAAACTGAGAGAGGTTTTTTTAGATGGTCCCAACACAATCTCATAGCCTCAGATGGAGATTCTATAAGCATCATGGTCTCTAAGAAATAGACCTTCAAAGATTGTTTCCTTTTAGCACTTTGGACTCTTAAGGGAAACTAATGGGCAACATAGTTAACTTCTTCACAAACTTGGTTTGAAGTAATTTCATTCTTTTTTGTGCATTTAAAATGGATTTTTAAGCCTTAAAACCTAAAAGTGACCTCTAAATAACTTCAAACACCTTAACTACCTCATCCTTATTCATTTTTTTTGCAAACAAGCATTTTCATTCCAAGAGGCTGATCTTTCATTTTTGCTTGTTGGATTGAATGCGGACTATGACACAACTTTCTTTTTTCAAAAATTGTTCAAAATCATTGAACTAAGAATTTATCACACATTTGAAGAGAAACAAAGGAGTACCACAAACTAAAACACATTACACTTCAGTTCTCACTGAGTTGATGTACTCTTCAACATCTCTCTTCTCTAAAAGCGACCTCTAAATCACTTCAAACACCTTAACTACCCTAAAAGAAACCTCTAAATCACTTCAAACACCTTAGATACCTCATTCTTATTCATTTGTTTTGTAAACAAGCATTTTCATTCCAAGAGGGTGATCTTTCATTTTTTCTTTCAAAGAAAAATCTTTCTATGCCACTGTTACACTATGTAGGTAAACGAGGTTTTGTATTGTGGACCTATATTAAGCTACCACTCTCAAGTACCAATGTAACAATGATACAAAATAACTTTTGAGACTGCAAGAAGACATCTGATAACTCTTGAGTGTACTAAAAGAATTTTTATGATTTTTGAAGAATGTCGATAAGTCTACTACAAGAAGGTGATGAGAGATTGCTTAGCGATGAAAATCTTGAGGCATCTTATGAGGAAGTCATGCCAACCAAAGAAATGATCAAGCGTGAAGTCACAACTTGCAGCCATGGAACTAAACCTATTGAACCTGAAGAATATGGTTATGTTGTTAACTAGAAGAGCACCTCTAGATGGTTGTGTTGCTAATTGGAAGAGTACTTAAAGATTCAGAGGGAGCCTACTGAACCTAAAGAAGATGGTTGTGTTGCTGATCGAAAGAGCACCTCTGGATGTTGTTTCAGGTTAGGTCTATGATGAACACTTGTACACACCATAGTATGGTTGTAGCCATTATGGTTGATATCATGTTGAGGCGATATCTAATATCACAATGAGATGATATTATTCTTTTGACTTATGGTTGTAGCCATAGTACTAGGCATCACGATGAGGTGATTTTCCTTATGTAGCTGGAAGTATCCTCCCTAGCTGAGAGGGAGTGTTGATGATTATTGTAGTGTCAGTCATATCCTTCCAGCGATTTCCTCTACATAAGAATAAATTAAATATAGCCAAAGCTATTTAATTTATATATATATATATATATATATATATATATATATATATATATATATATCGATTTGTGATTAATGCTAATTCATCAAGAGATACAAGTTAATGAAGAGGTGCATTTATGAAGAGGCCGACATGCTTGAGGCATGATTTATGTCAAATAATATTTATTATTTTATGAAGGCCGACTTCTATCTTGGAGGCACAATCTTTGAGGAGGCACATTCTTTTTGAGGCCGACCTATATTGTGAAGAGTCACATCTCTCTTAGCTTGTATATATATTAGATACATTTCATTGTTTTGAGACATACATTTTTCATACATTCCATTTCATATCAAGTGCGAGTTAGTGAGAAACTCTTCAAGTGCAGATCGAGTTATTGTGAGAAGGCTGAGGATTATCATTTGAGAATTACATCATTGTATTGTTGTGTTGGCATCAGTCTGTGGTGCATATTATTAGGCCTCATTATCAGCCTTCATTGTAAAGGAGTTTCTATTGTGATTCAATAATATAAGTGATATTATTGGCTGGTTTTTTCTCCCTCAAGAGGAGGGTTTTCCCAGGGTATTTGCTGTGTTATTGTGTTTGATTTAGAATTAATTTTCTGTGCATTAAATATGATCATAAAACTAACACAAGTAAATGGATGCATAGTGTGTGGAATGAGGGGGCAGCAAGCCTAAGACCCTTTAAATTTTGTTTGAGTGCTTTCTTTTCATTTTTTGTGAGTTTTGTGCCAAGTTTCCTCAAAGAAATGTGGTCTCATAGAATTCCATGACAAGATAATGCAATTAATAGCTGATCCTAGTTATTAGTTATGTAATGTGAAGTAATTGCATAACTGCTTAGGTTGACTTTGTAAAAACTATATTGTTATTGAAATTTTTTCATCTATCAGCATCTAGTTGTTACTTATGCTATGTGAAGTAATGATTTGAGTTTGAAAGATGTGAAATGCAATGTAATCAACAATATGAATATAAACTACATAATATTTAACCATTCTTTTTATGCTATTGTACATTGGCATTTAACCATTGCTACTTGATTAAATTTTCAAAGAGTTTAATCATGCACATGAGGAGGAAATTAAATTTTGATTGTCAACTTCTATATATCAAATTATCCAATAATCAAGTGTATGTCCATATACAAAAATGGCATCAATGCCAACTCAAACAAAGTTTTACAATATGTGGCATATGCCATCTCGTATCTATTCAATATTTACATGCCAAAATGTCTATCTCATCCTAAACTACTGGTGGATCATCAAAATGGAGCCTCTTTGAAGCACTTGTTGGCTCTGAAGGTAGCTACACAAGAAAAATTCAAACCAAAATTGAGATTAGTTATACTATATAATTTAAAATTGAATAATTAACATAAAAATCAATACACATTGAATTATAATTGAACTCTAAAATTGAAATCTTGATTACCCAAAATATACGTCTCTTCAAAGGGTCGAGAGTCCTAGAATATACCCCTCTCAAAGAACTAGCCAAACCAACTTTTGTAAGGTCAATCTATATATGTGAACAAAAACATGAAATTGATCCAAGTTAGCATAGAAATGTCAGTAATAAGAACATATTTACCAAGCACAAAATAAAATAAACACATACCTCTTTAGGCTAATCTTTTTCTGTATCTCCTTTAGGTGTTTCAACACCTCCTCCTTCAGGTGTTTCAACACCTCCTCCTTCAGGTGTTCGAATACCTACTCCTTTAGGTGTTGTGGCACTTATCAACAATGATGTATAGCTCACAACCGCTTGTACATAAAAATTACAAGTACATATGAAACTACAAATCTATGTCAATGTATGCATAATCAATAAAATATCTTATAAATCTTAATTCAATAAAATTTGAGTTCAATTACCTTTCCCTTATCTAACATTGTGCATCCATAGTATAGAGAGCATCTCACCTCGCTCACACTAGGTGATTCCTACAAGCAAAGAATAAGATAAACATATTTAAGTTAATATATAATTTCATTAATCACAATTCAAATGACAAGAAAGTATACAGTAAAAAAATGTAAATGAGTGAGTGTGAAAATAAATACTATGTGCATCTTGAGGCCAAATGAAATGGCCCTAAGGGTGCTATCAGTCACCCGTGTGAGCTCCTCCTCATAAATTAACTATTAAATAGACCATGTAAATAAATATTAGTACTTGATACTATCTCTTATTAATATTCATTTTTAAAAAAATGCAAATTATGAATTTACACCTTAAATGTTACCTGCGTAACTACTCTAATGTCTACCTCTCTAGTAGGAGAGGAATCTATAGGGTGTTCTCCACATCCTAGATGTCATAATTAGAAGTGTCTAATGGCTGCTCAGGGGGCTATACAATAGGACCCAAACATATTTGCTAGCATGTATTGCAAATATGTGGCACACAAATATGTGGACCTAAGGAGGATGATGTAGCAGCATTGGATCCATCGCCAAGATCACTAGACTATGGCTGAGCTACTCAAGAAGCATGGGAAACCAAAAGACCACTTAAAGAGTGAATGGCCTAGATCGTTTGTGTGGCTGCATCCTCTGTAATATCTGGATGTTGTACTAGAGGTGGCGGAGGAAGGGGAGGACAAGGAACATGGGTGCCTAACTACTCTAGCTATCACTGCCCTATCTTGGGGCATACCTCAACAAATGCCCTGGAAGGGTTTAATGTCAAAGTAATTGACATGATGCCCTAACAAAAACTCAACATATAATTTTTTAATAAAGTAAAAAGGTACATCAAAATTATTGTTGGGTGGTTTATCAAAAACCATACACCAACGATCCCAAAAGTTATCTACTATGCCCCTATGCGTGCACCATTTTATGGAAAGTTTTGGTTTGTTAACATTAACTAGCAAACCAGTGTTGGGGTTAATAAATAAAGAGGCTATTTGGGCTTTTGTTATTTGGAGATCTTTCACATCATCATAAGAAAATCCACATGCATAATATTTCCTCATGGTTTCTTACCATGAATGAAATGCATTATGTTGGGTGG
Organism: Sequoia sempervirens; assembly: GCA_007258455.2. Taxonomy (NCBI): domain Eukaryota; kingdom Viridiplantae; phylum Streptophyta; class Pinopsida; order Cupressales; family Cupressaceae; genus Sequoia; species Sequoia sempervirens. The sequence continues at coordinate 31,557,526 of VDFB02168118.1, read as the reverse complement.
AGAGGGTTTCTACATTTGTAATTATTCCTGTCAATGTGGTTGACATATGGGATAATCGAGGGATTTTATTATAAACATCACAAATTCTCCTCAATTGCTCCAATTTTTCATAAATTAAGTCTTCAATTGATGGCTACAGAGGTGGTGGAGCATTTGGCATTTCTACATTTTGATTCTCAGGTGGTGGATTTTCATTCTCAACTGGTGGAATTTGTGCATTCTCATTCTCGACAGCCATAATGCCTAATTAAAGTTAAAAAATTATTAATCTAAAATTAGACAATATAAATGAAACAATATTTTTAATTCAAATTCCATTAAAAACATTAATTTTTTTTTATCAAAATCCATTCTAAACTCAATTGTTTCATAAAAATTCAATCAAAAACCCTATTTTGAAAAAAAATCCACAAAAAACATTCATTTTTTTTTTTATCAAAATCCATTCTAAATTCAATTTTTTCATAAAAATTCAATCAAAAACCCTATTGTGAAAAATCCACAAAAACATTCTTTTTTTTATGAAAATCCATTCTAAACTCAATTTTTTCACAAAAATTCAATCAAAAACCCTATTTTAAAAAAAATACACAAAAAACCATATGAAATTATTCAAATCTAAATCAAAATTGAATCAAATCAAATAAAAATAAAAAATATTTCCTTTCCAAATCGCATTTTTCCCAAATCGGATATTCGTTATGTGAAGAAGCAATGCACTGTGCGCCTGCGGGTTCTTCATTATAAAATGACTTCAAAATGGTGACTGAATTTCTTTATATATGATTTTTTCAAATCAGATATCGGATCCAAATTGGATATCTGATTTGTAAAACTAGGTTTGGTGTTTGGTATGGTGATACTCAAGCCTAAAAAAAGTTGACATGTTCTTTTCGCATTTTTCGGTCAGTGAAAGACGTGTTTTTTTCCTCATTGCCACTTTTTGGCCCACCATGATCCTGCACATACCCATATATCCACTAATTTAGCTAAACATAAAGAAAAATAAGTAAATATGTTAATCTATAATCTACTGCCAGTTGAATGTCAATTAACAAAAATAGCAAGTCTTTTAAACATAAAATGCTTTAAATTAAATTATTTTGAATCTCTCATTAGGTAGTGGAGGAGGTAGTAAGGTATACCACAGTCGGGATGTCATGGTTGAGGAGGAATCCAAAACCATTATTAGGGCCATTATTGAGGTTGAAGTGAGGTGAACTGAGATGTCCATGGTAGGTGGAGAGGAAATAGGTAGTGCCTAAGATGCAGGAGGTGGAGTGGTCATGGAAGAGGTAACAACGGGAATAGAGCTAGCAGGTGGTGATTGTGATTGCTTACCTTCTTTTTCTACCTCTTGTTTTGGATCCTCTTCAATGGTTATCTTTTCACTTACAAATCCTTCTAATTACTTGACTTTCTTCAAGGATTCTCCCTCTCTAGCCTTTCATGTATATACCTTGTGCTTGGGATGGCACTCAAGAACATCCTTTGTTTTCCTCGATCTTGTCACCTAAGGGGATTTAGAAGCCTCTTCTACTAGGGTAGCAATTTCTTCACTATTCGTTTCACTCTCGAGCTCATCCTCGAGCTCACCATATGTCAACAATGCACCTTGTACCTTAATCTTGGAAATTTTGGCATCTACCCATTGCCTTGTCCTATTTTCAACTGGCCACATTACTATATTGAGGTCATTGAACTCTTCTTCATCTTAGTCTATTAGTGGTAGTGGCAAGTTAGCCATGACATTGAATCTCTCATCAATAATGGTTTCATCCTCCTCCACAATTTGATTAGGCATTGGGAACAAGTTAATTGATTGCACAAATTGGGCTGCCATCCACATATAGTTCCTAATTCACACTTCCTTGTCATCTTGACAATTGGCCTAGAAGTCTTTGATGCATGGCCAATGGGTATACTATCTCTTGACCATATTCTTCAATTTTCCATATGGTTCCATTCTTTCTTGTGTTATGTGGAGGTCCAAATTGTACTCTACTATCTCCTTTATTGAATACTACATGGACTAGGCAGCGGGGACAACATACACTCCTTTCCTGAAGGTTGGGGGATATGGGATTCCCACTCTATTTTTATCACCTAATAGGGCATGAGAATTCTATAATTTTCTGGAGACCTCCAATCTGATCATCGGGTCATTGGGGTATCAGGAAAGCTTGTAGATTCTTTTAGAGAAACCCTCTATTCTAATATATGTGAATTTTTGAAACTTTATGAACATGTACCCAAACCTCTGGATGAATTCTCAAGCACTGTGTGCGACTCTTCTCTCAAAATCTCTCTCAAGGATTCTGATAATGTTCCTAATGAAAGAATCACTTACCCTTTGGTATTCTCTCTTGAAATTTTTGTATTGAAGTTATGTGTAGCGATCACACACCTTGAGTTCTCCTCTCCCTAGATTTAAATTATTGGTAACAAAGAGGCCTTTGTATGGGATTTCCTCTGCTAGTAGATATACCAAGTAGGAGATCCTATAAAACTGGGATAGTTTCTTTACAACCATAAGCTTCTCATGCATGTTGTCACTAACGATCTTGGCCTATTGGAACTTTTTTTTCCACAGATGATCTCCTCAATGAAGTAGAACATCCATTCCTGAAAGAAGGAAATCATAGGGAGGCCCATTACTCCAATTAGCAGGGTAACCAAGTAATGGTACTCTTCATAGAAGTCATTCCTGAATAGATCCTAGGGTACTTTGACAACACTACCCCTCTTCTTCTTCAACCAATGTTGTTTGATACATTTCTTACATCCAAGAGTGTCTAATTTCCACATGTTCTCAATATTATCCCCTCTATTTCTTCTATCATGTCGAATTTTGAAATGTGGAATTTTTGGCCTATGGACCTGAAAGAAAAATCTTCCAACACTCTCCCATCATGATCAATGATTTTCTTGCTACTATGGCAGAATTCTCTACATACCATCACTAGTTTTAGACCTACAAGCACAGGTGGAAAGATGACTACTTTTGCAAGGGCACATTTCTGATTTTCTAGCCATTTTCAGTTGTAGGATTGATCATGACCCTTCATTTGAACTCATTTATTTCCACATTTCTAAGGTTGGTATCTAATACAAAATCCCAAGTGGAGGTGACTTTGGAGCTGTATTCCACCCCATGGAACTAGTACATCATTTTATCTTTCTCCTCTTTCCCTCTTGGTGCTTTTATAGGCTTCTTTCCTTTCTCTTTCTCAGCAGGCTTCCCCAATGGTCTCGTAGTAGATTCCATAAATCTTTCATGAAAATATGTAGTGAGCATATTCATATAAAAATTAGGGAAGTGTTAGTTAAATCTTGCAAAATGATGGTTAGATCCAAAAATTCATCTTCAAAAGATCACAAAATCCATTAATATTTATAATTCAGAGCTTGTTTGGTTCAATTATCAGAATGCAGGCCCAAGGATGGGGATTTCCCTTGGTTAGCAGTTGTCAGGTGCAGTCAGGAGCAGAACAACACCGGGGTCACAATGACCTATACATGGCCACCCACACTCCAAGTTTTGCATTGAAGTTTTGGTGGCTGAGATCTTCAACAAGGTAATTAGCACATGAGGAAATCAATTTTAAAGTCCTCTTGAATCCTTTGAGTTGTCATTTTGCTAGTGCAAGTTCGAGGAGTGCAAAGGAAGGAGGTCTTATGGACACTTGCAACATTACCATTAAGAAATAATGGTCAAGGAAAAAAAATTTTCAGGTGGAATCCCACAACGCGGGACCCACAGGTGGCTAAAATGATCATGACTTAGTTTCTTTCACATTGATTGGTTGGAGGCATGCAGGTAGGAAGTGGTAGAAAACCATTAGGTGAAGGTCATTTAGGAACAACGAAAAAGGGATAGTAGTCCACACGTGGCGGTCTGCAAGGATGGACAGGTACAAGGAACTTTACTTATTCATTTCATTTTGGATGATCTTGGAGGGTAGGGGAGAGCATGCACTTTGCAACACGGGTGAATCGGAGGGCACCACCATTAGCAAATGGCAACTAGGTGACTATGGGCCCTAGGCGGTGGCCCACAAGGAAAGGTCCACAAAATGCCACAGTAATTTTCATGTTGAAGTCTCAGATGAAAATGATCTATTTAGATTCCACAATACATGAGGATGGTGTTCCTTGGCTATTTCAAATGAAAATGATGGCAATGTGGTCTGCAAAAAAACCCTTGCAAAGATAATCCTGCATGTAGGACTTTAGGCTTAAAATTTTCATTTGTAAAGATGAATGGCAAGGAGAACTATGGAGTCCATAGTGTGGGTAGGAGAAGTAACTTAACCATTAAGGTGGAAGCAAAGGGTAGACAACAATCCATACTAAATGTCTTGCAAGGAGGACTTAACTTGGAATTTTCTTGCATGAGTGGTAAATGACCGTCAAGGTAGTAGGATTTGTGACATGGCTAGAAGCTTTGGCTTCATCATCAAAGACATGACATTCATGAAACATTGGTCTACACATGTCAAACCTCATGGATTGGTCCGCATACTTAGACTTAGCACATTTTAGCATTTGAAAAATATGGCTTTAGTGGAACCCACGATGCAGGATGTTGGTAAAGGATGGTCATTTCAAAATGACAGCAAGATGGGTGCCACCAGAACGTGGCAGCCCACAAAAGTAGAATTTCATGGGTTCTAATATTTTATTTTTTGCTGAAGTGTTCCCTTGTTTGAGTTTTCTAGGGTGGCTATTGGATGGCATCAGCTCACATGCGAAAGTATTTAAAGGAAAACCTGCCAAGATATGGGGACTTAGATTTATCCATTTGATGTTTTTTATCGTTTAAGGAAGCAACGATGATGATGCATGCCACAAGGGATTGAATGCTCAAAGAAGAAGAACAATAAGGAAGCCAAGTTCTACATCACCTTTAAGGGCTCAATTTGAAGGTTTTATGAAATATTCTCAAATGGGTATGTGCAAAATTGGATGGTCAAATGACCACCAAAAAGAGTTTAAAGTTTCTCTTTCGATTTTTAATTTTTTTTAGAAAAAATTAACTCAATATATTTTTCTCAAGCTGGCAGTAGTGGACATACCTAGAAGGCACATAGAATGCAATGAAGGATGAATTTGAGATCATTTGCAAGCTTGTACAAGTGCAAGGGGTGTGATTTCCATTTGCTCTGACAATTCTCCAACTAGAAATAGGTGAAAATGATAGGTTGGGTGGACCTATTTATAGGAAAAAGTGAATTAATGACCCACATTAAATGCACACATGAAGGTTAATGGGGTAGCTAGGCATGATGTTCGATGAGCCGGAGATGGGAAGGGCAGAACCCACACTACAGAGAGACCTCTAGGAATTGTCATTAAATGGGTGATGAAAAGATGACGACAAAGGAGCTTATGGGACTCACCATGTGGGAGGATGTCCTGAGGTTGCTGATAGTTGAAATGGAAAAGAGAAGGCAACACTGCGCTAGGAGAAGTCGATAATAGTGGACCTGCAAGACCTAGAGGATGTGAGAGTTGAAGGCTAAAGGAAACTTGCCACAGAAACCCCGCAAAAACCTAGGACTTAGAATATTTTTGGGTGGTGAATTTTGGTCAATTGAGGGTGATAAATTTGGAGCTCCTTGATCACTTGAAGCTCAAAATTAGGAGCACAAAAAATGAGGCTATGAAAAAAGTGACCCAAAAAAGGTGAAAAAGATAGGGTCCCCATTCTGAATGGGACGTGTGTGCTATAGGCATAAAAAGTGCTGATGTTGCTGGGAGATTCATTCAGAACCTAGAATCTCTGGTGTTGCAAACCAGAATCCAATTTCTCTAATCGAACTAAAAACTCAAAGGAGGATGAGATCCTTGATTGAATCGAGTCATGGGGATATCTAAGAAGTGTGTGTTGAGTGAATTCATTACCCTTTCTTCTTAAACCATAATGAACAACCATTAATTAGTCAAGGAAAGCTATGTAAGCTGTATAACTCCAAAAGTAACTAGGACATTGCTTCGTTGCCAATCAAGCATCCATAGCTCCAACAAAGTTTTCATTGTGACCCCATGAACATTTATCTCTTTCTAGCTAGGCATTTATAGCCCTAGTAGAGTTTCTTGCACACCCATATAGTTGCTTGTTTTAACACTTTTCTTTCCTTTATTTTATTTTCTATGATATTTTATTTTTGTACTCTTTTCTCTTACTCAAATGTGTAAGCATTGAAGCTTACTGTGGATTTGGAATCACAGTGGTCACTAGAGCAGACTCAATAGTTTTTGCTTGTTGAGAACTCATAATAGCTATTTTATATTCCTTTAGAAACATTTAAAGTGTGTTTTTATTTGTGATCTGAGATAAATGTGGAATGATTCAACCAAGGTTTCTATCCTAGGTCAGGTCAGAGTTCAAATAAGGAAACCCAATTCACAGGAGTGGTCAGAAATCAATAGTTATCAATGAATATTTATCTAGAGAATGAATAGGAGTGAACAACAAAGTAATCCATCTGATATACCAAGCACAACCACTGCATCAAGAATGAAGGAAACACCCTCACCAAAAACAAGAATAGTTGGGAAAGCGAACAAAAATTGAAGCAAAGGTGTAGCAACAAAGAAAAAGAACCTAAGCTAACCCATATACACTATATACAAATGATGAGCTTGAAAATATCAGGCAAGGAAATAATGCTTGATGTGTTTCCCATTGATTGGAAATGGGACATCCTCTCCAGTGAGTGCCTTGAGGTGAAAGGAATTATCTCCTAAGATTTTTGAAATATGAAAGGGTCCAAGCCAAATCTTTTCAGATTTTTCATGCCACCCTTTCTTTTCATTGGCCTTGTCCCAACAAAGGACTAAATAAACAATCCTAAAGGCCTTTACCTTGGCTCGATGATTGAACCATCTTTTAACAATGCCCTAATGTTATGAAAAATTTCCAATTGCTTAGTGACACTTCTTTTAGATGTAGTAATTCAGCTAGATATGATTCTTGTTGGTCTCATTCCTCATAGTATGTGTTCATAAGCTAGAGGTTGGGGATTTTGAGGTGGACAAGAAAGATAGGATCTAATCCATAGGCTAGATGAAATAGGGAATCACCCAAGGCAGCCTTATGGCATGTACAATCCACCTAAAGGGAAAAATGTAGTTGGGTGTGCCAATCTTTGGGATTTCTATCAAATATTTTTGTCATCACAATTATTAGATTCTTTCTTGTTGACTCAGCTAGGCCATTTCCCTGAGGATAATAGTTGGACAAAAATTTAAGTGCAATTCTATAGTTGAAGGCCCAACTAGAAAATTTTAAGGGAGGAAAATGCAAGGATATTGTCACACATAAGGGCATACAAGTAGATGAAGCAATTTAAGATAAAAATTTACAAAAAATTAGTAACAACTTTGGTAGTACATTTCCTACACACTATTGCTTATTTCCATCTAGTAAATTAATAAGAAGTGGTTAGAATTTATTTGTGGCCTATAGAGGATGGTGGGCTTACTAGACCAATGAATTTGAGTCCCCATTGAGCAAATGGTCTTACCTCCATAACTGGTTATAATGGGACAATATTTCTTTCTTTGGTAGCACCAATTTGACAAATGTGACAGGTCCTACAACCCACAGAATCTAGTGGACGGTTAAAGTGTTAGATCCATGACCAGTGCTGAATTTATCATGGAATCTTTTAATACTTTGGCTTCTTCCTCTTTTCCAAGGCACCTAAGGTAGACTCCTTCATGATTTCTCTTGTACAATATAGATCCTTGCAACATGTAGCTACCACTCTTCAGTCTTAGGGAATGGTTTTGTACTCCTTGCATTCAAGATGGGATTTTTTTGTTCAACAAATAGTAGATGAGGTTGTCATACCACTCTTTAGGAGAAACATCTTCTAGCTAGTACTATTGCATAGTGAGCTTGGGTCCAACTTCAGCTATCATTTCAGCTATTATTTGAATGAGGGCCTGCCATCAGACTAACTTTATGGGCTGAATCTCCATGTCATATTCTTGTAGTAAAGTAACCCATTTTTCTCTCCTTTCTCGTAGCTCATTCTGCATTAATAGGGTCTTGACTGTCGAGTCAAGAACAATTGTGAACACCTTATTCCGCAACATGTAATGCCATAATTTCTTAACTCCTTTGACCAAAGAATATGCTTTCTTTTCAACATTATGATACCTTAACTCTAGGTCTTTCAGTGGAGCACTTAGGAAGGCAATAGGGTGTTCACTCCCTTCGTCATCTTTCTAAGTCAGTATTCTAGAACCAGAGTGATCTGATGCAAATGAGTAGATATAGAAGGACTTCAGGTACTCTAGGCTAACCAGCACTAGTGCGTCATCTATTGCTTTCTTGATTTCTTTGAAAGTCTACTTGGCTTCTGGTTTCCATTCAACTTTTACATTCTAATTTAGCATAGCATTCAGTGTCTTGACAATTTTAGCAAAGCCCATGATGAACTTTCTAGCAAAGTTGATCTTTCCAAAGAAGGATTTTAGCTCCCTATTGCTTGGAAGCTAAAATTTCAAGATAGCTTGAATACATTTAGGGTCTATTGAATCTCCCTTCTCTAAGATCACATACCTAAGAAACTTTCCTTTTGAGACTCCAAAGATGGATTTCTTTGAATTCAGGGAAATTTTGAACTCTACATTTTTGGAAGACCTTACATAAATTGGAAATGTGGTCACCTCTTTTCTTTGAAAACACAGTAAGATCATCCATATAGATGATGATGCACTTTACAATCAGGTCCTTGAAGGTGATATCCATGGCACATTGGAAGTTCATGTTGGTGTTGATTAGTCCAAATGACATTCTTTTGCATGCGAAAGTTCCCCATTTTGTAGTAAAGGCCATTTTGTGCCTATCCTCATACTGCACCATTTCCTGATTGTATCTCGAGTATCCATCCAAAAAGGACATCATCTGAGACCCATTAACTATTTGAAGAACTTCATCTAGTGAGTGCACTAGATAGTTGTCTTTCTCTAAGGCTCTATTCAAATTGTAGAAGTCCACACACAATCTAATTTCTCCATTCTTCTTCTTGACTAGGACCAATTTTTCCACCCACATGGAGTGCCTAACTAGGAATATGATCCTTGATAATAGTAGCTTTTGTACTTATTTGTAAATAATAGGCTCCAACAATGCATTGATTGGGTGTTAACATTGTCGAAAAGATCTCACATTCAGCCTGAGAGGGATGGTGTGCATGCTGATCGAGGTGTCATATGTTTTCAAGTCTTCATAGATCTACACAACCACATCATGGTAAATGTGCAGGGAATCAATGATCCCTTTCCTTTCTTCTGGTGTCTACACTTTTAGAATGAACACATTTTTAGCTTCTTCAGTTGTTCCTAGGTTGTGAGTATCACACTGGTTGTCAATGGAGTCCTGCTTTGTTTATTGATCTTGATCGCTTATCTAATCCAAATAAAATATTAATTCAAGTTGAACCATACCTCATGGTATTTTATTTTTTTTGAGGTTAGTGACTCCTTCTATTTCTAATTTAGCCTTTTCAGGCTCTGTCTCATGAATGAATTGGGTTGCAAACACATTAGAGCTTGTGATCAAATCTAATATATGGTTGTCATAATTGAACACTTAGAAATTGGTGACATTGTCTGGCACTAATGGAGTGGAAGTAAGCTCAACAGTGAACTTATTCAATCTAGTTAGGGAAAGGTCCTGGATCATATGGGTCGCTTGGTCTAAGGAATCATCAATATGATTCTTGGAATGAGGGATCAACTAAATATTAAATGCATCTAGTCCTTTTCTAAGATCCCAAACTCTATGCCTATAATTTTTAAACCTCCTATTATGACATGAATATAGCTTCCTAACTTGTTTTACTAATAACTCTGAGTCACCAAAGACTTGTAACATTTTAACCTTTTTTCTTAATGCCATCATAATCCCATGAACTAATGCTTCATACTCTGCTACATTGTTGGTGCAATAGAATTGAAGTCTATGAGCAACAAAGTATGTCTTACTTATGGGGATGATGAGTTCAAATCTAGCTCCAGCTCCTTGCTTGAACTTGGATCTGTTAAAGTGCAACATCCAAATCTTAGAGGCCTCCTTGACTTTAGAGTCAGCAGAGCTTACTTCCTCTCTAAGAGTCATATCTTCTTTGGTAGTTTTAAGTGGCTACATGGATTTTGCATTTCTTTTGTTTGGTTGCACTATTTGGAGTTCCCCTTTGATGTGACTTGTCTTCTAATGTGCTCAACTATTATCTGGAAAAGGAAACACTCAAATTATGAGTGAGAAACATTGTGTACCTTGCACCAACTAGATAATAGAAGCTCCTGAAAGTCCATTCTTGCACATATTTCTCCATAAAGTCCTAGAATTCATCAATAAATCTAAGACTACCATCCTCATAGGATTCTTCATCATTAGAATCAATTAGCACCTTTGTACTATAAGGTGCATAGGCTAGGTTGGTAGGATGACTACGCAATATGAGGAAAACTTCTTCAGCCAATTCCTCTTCTTGGAATTCTTGTTCATCTTGATATTTCATAGGATGGTAGCTTCCTAGTTCAGTTTTAGCAAACAACACCTCATTTTTATTGTTGTATTTTGTGATCATGAATTTCATGTGAGGCTCTTGGTCGATATGAATCTAGTTTTGCAACCCTTTCCATGATAGCCATAGGCGAGAAAAATCTGTTACAACATATCCATTTAATGCTTGGATGAAATCTCTTCCTAATATGATACCATATGTGTATGGGATATCAACAACTTGAATGTCAATGACCTGCTGCACCCTTGAATGAGAACCAATCTACATAGGTATCCTATTGATTTGTCTAACAATGTTCACCTTTTTCTTGTCCAACTAGGACACATTCCTTTGAGAGGAACTCATAACTACTCCCATAACTTTTCATACTACAAAAGGCATGACATTGGTTGAGGATCCTTAATCGAGTAGGTAGTTGTGCAAGTTCTTTTGAAAGATTTTGATGGTGGTCAAGAAAGGAAGAGTTTCTAACTTCCCTTGGAACAAGCCCATGGGTGTGTCTTCCTGGGCTACTTGAGGTTTTTCCTTATCATTGGTTTTATCCCTGATTTGTGTTTGGATATGTTCCTTAGTTATTTGATTTTTTGTTTGTGGATTTGAGGGCTAATCCATTTTCTTTCCTAGAATTTCCTTAACTACGAGCTCATTTTGTGAGTCATCAAAGGAGAACCTTTTGGCGAGTACTTCTTGAGTTGTCTTGGATGGGCTAGTCCCATTAAGCATTCGAAGGAAATAATTTCTAACTATTGGAACCCTAAGCAATTCGAAGGCTGATAGGCTCAATTTTACTCTTTTGAATTCTTCTACCATGTGCTCCCCCATTTGCTCAAATTCAGCTTCAAAAGATTTACCTTGGGAGGAATTAGTAGGATGAGTTTGAGTTTGGTTTTACTACCTATTCTTATTAAAGTATTGGGTCAACACATAAGGGAAGCCTGGGTTATTATTGGCATTTGGGTTAGGCAGAGTGCTGAAGTTATTGGGTAGAGTAGAGGTTGTAAAAGGACCACCTACTTGTCTATTCCTCAAGTTATAAGGAGTTACCCTTTGATGGAACATTTAGACCTCATCCTCATGTGACTCTTCCTCATCTACTAGACTATTGTCTACTAAATTGAAAAGCTAGGATAAAGGGCTTTTGTTTCTTACATTTTTTGCTTCTTCATCCTTTCTACCACTAGTCTCCTTCTCAGGCACATTGCTTTCACTTCATGGGAAGGGATCTTGATTGCCCATGAGCATCGAGGAATCATATGGTTCTAATGGGAATATGTTTGTGCATCCTACACCATCAACTACATTTTGAACCTTGACTTGAAAAATATCTATAACCATTTGGAACTCAAGGTAATCCAATTTAGAATGCCTATTTGTTTTGTGAATACAAAACCATCTGAATAGGGTTTCCTTTGCTAAATACATTCCACTTGTAGTCTTATCAACACTATTAGGGTCATCGAGAGGTGGGGGAATGCCTCCATTGTTTGGCCTCATGTTCCACATTTGGTTCTATCTTTGTGAAGGCCTTCTTCAAATCCTTGGTTAGAGCTTTGACCTCTCTCATAATTTTCTCATAAGGAAGTACTTGTATCACATCTGTCATGGTTATCTTGGTTAAGATTTTCTTGGATGCTTCATTAGGAGGCTTGTAGTTGGTTGTTCTAGTTCCTTAAGTGTGTCATTTCTATTAACAACTTCTTTACCAAATCTATCAACTCATCTATTTGATCTTTCTTTGCATTATTCGGTTGTGGTGCTTGATTTTGAAGGAAGACTAGTTGCACTACAGGTTGACTCTATTGAGAAAGTAGGAACTCAGATCTCTATAGGTATGCAGGAAGTTGGGGTTACTGAGAATAAGCTTGTTGTTGCTTTGGTTGTAATTAATGAGGCATAGGAGGTGCTTTATTCAATGACTGCCCTGAATGAGGCACTATCGGTAGCTGGGGAACTTAATTCATGATTGGCATATAGTGTGCCAAGGCAGGGGTGTGTCCATGGATCTGCATTGGGTGAGAAACTAGCCCTAAGATGACAGTGGACCAACAATGTGCTATCCTAAATTTATGATTTCTATGACTATTTTTGTATAGGAATCCACCAGCCTGGTAAGGGGAGGGTGCTTTCTCTTCACTGGTGAAAAAGTGAGGTTTTCCAAGGTTTTGTAGTATACCAATCTAGTTGAGGAATCATCAACTACATAGGGTAACTACAACTTCATGTAAGTTCGGTGGAACTAAACATTGAACGAACTGATTGATTCATTGACTTCCCTTCAAATAGACATGAATTATTGATACAACTCGGAAGGGCTAATTGGAATCTTGAATTTCTACAAGAAGTATTCTTTAATTGATCCCAAGTTGTGATGGATCAAGTTGGTAGGTGGATGTACCAATAAAAGGCTTCTTCCCCCAAAGAGTAAGGAAAGAGCTTACAAGCCACATATTCATGATCAATTTTTATGTCCTTCAAGGCTATTTAAAAGATCTTAATATGTTCTTCTATTGTTCCTTGCAGATCAAAAGGATGAAACTTGGTGCAAAAACTTTCTAGATTCTTTGGCATCTCATGGAAGTCATTGAAGGAAAGAGGATACAGGTTATTACCCATCCAAGCCATGATGGGAGGTAGAGGCTAGGTTGGTTTTTCTATAGTTACTTGGGGCTGCAAAGGAGCAATAGTAGTTGAGGTAATACCTTGGTTGTGAAGTGATGGGACAAGGGGAACACCTTGACTATGGGAGATGAAGAGCTAGAAGGTAGTTTAGAGAAACTGGGAAGAGGAATGTGCTATCAGAAGGGAATGGGAAGAGTGGGGAAAATGGCTAGAAGGATGAGGTGAGGATGGAGGTGAAGTGGGATGCATGGATGAGGATGAGGTGGATGCTTCCCATTTCTTGGCTCTCTTAGCCTTGGTAGGGGGTGGTAGCTCTTGGAATTCCCCTTTCTTTGGTGTAGATCTTAACAGTCCTTAGAACCTCTTAGGGGAGAAGAAACCAATTTGATCCAGCTTACCAAAAGGGGAAGCCCTCCTTCCAACAATAGTTCTTTTGATGAGTGTTTTTTGATTTCTCAACATAGGCAACACACAAGTGCACTACCTCTCTTTAAAGACAACTTCCTACAAACAAGTTGCATAAAATTATCTCAAGGTCTCTCGGGTGAGGTCATGACTAGCAAAAACAATTGAATTGATTGATGTGATTTTTAGTAATCACAAAGGGCATGGAAAATTTTCTAATTTGGGAAAGAATTGGATCTTCAAATGGAGTTTAGGGAGTTTTGGAAGTAAGGTGCAATTACTGCAAGTTCAAAACAATAGTCTAAAACTCCATGTTCAACATCATATTTGGCTTTGCAATGATGTTGGAACTTTACCTTAACTACTATTTCAAAGAAAGGTCAAAAGGGAAAAGGGGTAGAGGAGTTCCTAGACCTGCAACTAATGATGAATAGTGAAAATGGAGGATGCTATAGTGGACAACCTTCCTAAAACAAAGTTCCACTTAACCAAACAACATACAATCTCATGAAACTAGTGCTATCTTCTAAGGTCTCTAGATTTTTTTCAGCTATCCATTCACCATAAAGCATGAATAAAAGATGAATTTTAAGTGCAGCAATAAGTTAATGTTTAGACTAGCTTTATAGTGTTGTTCATCATCAGTAAATAGAAAAAAGAATGAACATGGAAGGCATCAACACAATAACATTCTTCACCATCAATAAACATCATGAACTAAACTATTAAAAGCTACTTGAAATACTTAAAACAATAACTAAATTCTAACTTTGAGAAGATGAATCATGCAACATGTGAGAATCACAAAAATGCACCAAAACAATGTAATTCTATTGAAATTTTTGCAGCATGTCTGCAGACAACAACTCAACTTTCTCTTTGAAAATGAGAGGAGACCCCTATTTATAGTTTTCCAAAAGTGAAATGGAAGGCTAGGATTTACTCTCATTGTGTGGCCAAGATTCATTTTACATTAGGCTTTCACTTACAACCAAAATATATTAATATAAAATACATTTTTTCTCATTCCTATTTTGTCCTCTAGTGGCTCTGACAGTGTAGTTGTTTCATCTTCTAGCTCGAGTACCTTATTTTTTCAGCTATACTATCAAAAAATCTTCATCAATTACTAGCTTTGCTTCATTTTTCTAAAGGGTTGCATACTCCACAAATTTCCCAATCAGTGCCTAAAGCTTGTCCCATTCCATGATTTCGAATTGGAGCACTTGAAAGGTTAGCCTCTTAAATTTGTAAATGATTTTCTCCCAATGCTTGGTGCATCTATTTGTCACCTTGATGACCTATTCAAAATGAGTGAATGCCCTCATATAAATGCCCATGAAATCAAATGTTAGTGCATCTGTTGCTCCATTCTCCACCTCCTTATGGAAGAATTGCCTAATTTTCTCTAGATAAAACTCTAGGGTGGGCATGTCATAGTTCTTCATAAGCTTAAGATAGTCTTAACTATCCATTCTATGCTCTAAAACCAATTCAATGTTGAGCTCAACCTCATGTAGCAATATTTCAAGGACATATGTCCTCTAATCCAAGCCCATTTTCCATGTCTCTACCAGCCATTGGTAATCTTTCATGAGGGATAGATCCTTTTCACATGTTTTTTGAGGCATATTATGAATGGATTTGAGCTTAGGAAAGTTGATCCTATACAACTTAGTGAACCAGTGGCATATCTTCTTTGTGCCCTCTAATTGCTTTTGCAAGTGTCTAAATTTGTTAGATAATCGAGTAGCATGGCCTATGCCCATGTCACCATTGTACATCACTTATTGGAACCAATCTATGGTTCCCTTGGTCCAATTCTTCATCTTCTCCATTGTAGTGAGCTCTTCTTGGGAAAGAAGTGAGGGCGTGGAAAATGTTGTCAGAGATTCTTCTTCCAAGGATGTCCATTGCCTAATATAGGTGGTGAGGTCCATCACTTGTGGCTTTAGTTCCTCCTTAGAGGACCGATCCTTGTTCATTTGTTGCTACGGACCCCTGTAACTTATCAATTTTTTGTTCCCTTCTTTTCAGGGCCAAATTGATGGTGAAAATGTTATAGCTAACTCCCTCATCTTTTTCTAGAACTAGGGTAGAAATCTACATTGTTCTCTATCTGGAAGCTATTTGGAAGCATTAGTTGTGATATGGGAATGGACTATATGCTTCTTTTCCTTTCTTGGCTTTGTCTAGGATCTCACCAATATTTCCTCGAGTCGGGCACTTGGGTTTCCCCTTTTGGTGATTCATGATCACCTTCCTCTCTATTTTTATGTCGAGGTTGTTTCTCTTCATGGCCCAGGGCTTCTTATTCAGTTCTTTCCCCTTCTTCATTTGAGTCCTAAATATGTATAGCCTTTCCCCTATTTGACTCGGTGGTGGCTATGTTTTCTTTAGTAGCACCTTATTTCTAAGGTACACTTTCTTCTTCTTGTTCAAGCCCTACATCATGCTCCAACTCAGGGCTCTTCTTTGGTGGATCTTCTTCCTTTTCCTCTTATTTCTCTTCCTCTTCCATTTCAAAATGTACTTTGTCTTCTTGGATAAGACCCTTATCTTGACCAATTAGTGGAGGCTCATTGAGTATCTCCACATTAAACTTTGTATCAATTTTTTCTTTAGAAGCCTACTTCTTAGATTCAACCTCTTCTTCTAGATCCTTTAGTTGTTGGGATAGCTCCTCTCCAAGTTCTTGATCTGATATTTCTATAATATACTTGGTGTTGAGAGCCTCAGTATCTTCCTCTGAAGAGTGTAACATTTCCTCATTAGATGCCACCTTGTCCAAGTTGATGCTCATCTTTCCCTCTAGGTGTTCAAAGTAATCATCCTTAAAAGGATCTTCGGGCTCCTAAACTATTCCTTTGGTAGCCTCCCATTTTTTTTCTCCATTTCTTTAGATATTTTCATGGTAGCCGCCATCTTTGGTGGCTCTATAGGTGGTAGAGGAATAGGTAGACCAATAGCAATTTGAGCCATCATAGATTGAACAATGGGATTCATTATCACCTTAGAGATTTTAGGTGGGTATTCCTTGCATATACTTTATGAAGGCTTCTGGTAGGGTGAGAGGAGGTATAGTGTCAATGGAAACTATGGGAATTGAAGCAGAGAGAGTAGGTAGCAAAGGAGGCAGTGGGGCAGATTATAGTGGGGATGTCATGGATGAGGAGGAATCAAACACCATTATCAAGGTTGTTGGTGTGGTTGATGTGAGGTGAACTAATATTTCCATGATAGGTGGAGAGGAAATAGGTAGTTCCTGAGATGTAGGACATGGAGGAGTGGCAATGGTAGCAATAACAATGAGAGTGAAGGTCACAGGTGGTGATTGCAGCCACTCAATTTCTTCTTCTCCCTTGTGTTGTGGATCCTCTTTAATGGTTGAAATTTCACTTCAAAATCCTGTTGATTTCTTGTCTTCCTTCAAGGATTCTCCCTTTGTAGCCTTCTGTGTATATACCTTGTGCTTGGAATGGCACTCGGGCACATCCTTCCTTCTCCTTGTTCTTATTTCCGAAGGGGATTTAGGTGCCTCTTCTACTAAGGAAACAGTTGCTCCACTATCGATTTCACTCTCGAGCTCATGCTCAAGCTCACCATATGTCATCATTGCACCTTGTACCTTAAGCTAGGAAATTTGGGCATCTACTTATTTCCTTGTCATGTTTGCAACTGGATGCATTACTATATCGAGGTCATTGACCTCCTCTTCATCCTAATCTATTAGCGGCAGTGGCAAGTTGACCATGGAATTGAATCTCTCATCAATAATGGAGTTGTCCTCCTACACAATTTGATCAAGCACTAAGAACAAGTTAATTGACTACACAAATTGGGTCATCATCTGCATATTGTGCCTCATTTGCACTTCCTTTTTTTCTTGACAATTGGCCTAGAATTATTCAATGTGTGGTCAATGGGAAAATTGTCTCCCAACCATCCTCTTCAATTTTCCATATAGGTCCATTCTTGCTCATGTCGTGTGGAGGTGCAAATTGTACTCTACTATCTCCTTTTCTAAATACTCCACACACTGTGTAGTGGGGATGACATACATTCATTTCCCAAAGGTCAAGGGATATGGGATTATTGCTTTGTGTTTATCACTTAATAGGGCATGAGCATTTTGTAGTAGTTTGGAGACCTCCAATATAATCATTTGGTCATTGGGGTATCAGGACATTTTGGAGAGTCTTTCAGAGAAACCCTCTATTCTAATATATGTGAATTTTGGGAACTGTAAGAATAGGTACCCAACCTCTGGATGAATGTTTGAGCACTGTTTGAGACTCTTCTATCAAAATATCACCCAAGGAGTTTGATAATGTTCCCAATGAAAGTATCATTTACCCCTTTGATATTCTCTCTTGAAATTTTTATATTGCAACTGTGGGTAGCAATCATACACCTTGAGTTCTCCTCTCCCTGGATTCAGATTATTGGCAACAAAGAGTCCTTTGTATGGGAATGCCTCCACCAGTATATATACCAAGTAGGAGGTCATGTAAAATTGGGAAATTTTCTTTAGAGCCATAAGCTTCTCATGCATGTTGTAACTAGTTATCTTGTCCCAATGGAACTTTGTTTTTCCACAAATGATCTCCTCAATGAATTAGAACATCCATTCCTAAAAGAAGATAGTCATAGGGAGGCCCACTACTTTTCTCAATAGGGTAACCAAGTCATGGTAATCTTCATAGAAGCCACTCCTAAATAGTTCCTAGGGTACTTTGGTAGCACTATGCCTCTTCTCCTTCAACCAATTTTGGTTGATCAGTTTCTTGCATCTAGAAGGGTCTAATTTCCACATGTTCTTGACATATCCCTTCTCGTTTTCTTCCATCACGTCAAATTTTGGAATGCGGAATGTTTGGCCTATGGACCTAGCAAACAGATCTACCAACACTTTGCCATTGTTATCATTGATTTTCCTCTTGCTATTATTGCATTCTTTGCATACCATCACTAGTTTTGGAGCTACAAGAAAAGGTGGAAAGCTAGCTACTTTAGCAAGGCCACACTTTCTAATTTTCTAGGAATTTTCAATTGTAGGGTTGATCATAACCATTTGTCTAAACTCATCTATGTACACATGTCCAAGGTTGGTATCTAATACTAAATATTAAGTGGAGGTGACTTTGGAGGTGCACTCCACCCCATGGAACTAGAACTTCATGTTGGCAACACAAGGGAAGACAACTGAGAGGGGGGGTGAATTAGTTGTCACAAAATTTAAAATTTATTAAAATTATTAACCATATTCTCATATTTGATCAATAACCATGAGAGCATAAATCAACAACACATCAGAAACACACATAACACTAAGATTTTTTTATGTGGAAACCTTGTTAGGGAAAAAATCATGGTGGAGGTCAGTCCACAAGATTATACCCTATTAAAAGTATAAAGAAATATGAATGGGGAATACACATGCATTCAGGTGCATTCCTAGAGCTCACTACTCAAATAAAAAAGGAAGAAACACTTTCTTACAAAGATATGAATTGCATCCACAAGATTTGAATTGAGAAAAATAGCATCTGGTAATCCCTGATTACAATTTCAGTTAAGCACATGAACACTTCTGCACTTTTCTTCACACTCTGCTTCTACCTTCAAAAGATATGAAAAATATTCACACATAGGAATCACAAACTTCACACACACATTCCTTCAAATCATAAATCAATCGCTCTTATATATCCACAACAAAAAATTACATTGCTACATGTTGGCCTCAAGAAAATAATAAAATGAATACAAACTGTTAGCCCAAAACAAGGAAAACATGAACACGCAAGAGAAAATCTCAAATTGTGAGCAATGTAGATGTGAAACATAGATAGATCATGATATAGAAACATCCACCAACATCATGAATCAATAGAGAAGCATCCACAACAACTGAACTAACTAAAATCACATCATCTTCATTCAAGAACACCAATTGAAGCAACAAAAAAACTGTCAGAAAAAAAAATCTTCATAACTCAATCAAATCTTCATGTGGATCTCTGAAACTCAATGTGGATAAACTAGATATACTTGATAGGAAACCATTTAATCCAAAACCTTTGATCATCAACATACTGAAATCACTGACAAACTTCACTTCACTTCACCAATAACAACCTACAACTTATTTCATTAAAATTTTCTCAATATCCTTGACATTTATAGCCTCTGAGACATTAACGCCAATAGTGTTGACATCAATCACAACCACATAGTAGAAAAAACCACAACATCCAACAATCTCCCCCTTTGGCATTGATGGAAACACATGATGTGAAAAACACTATCAATGCAACTATCTTTAGCAATTACTTCCCCTTAGGTTTTGACTTTTTTCTCCTCAAAAAATTTTCTCCCACATGACTCTTCTCCTTAGATAATTCACATTTTTTCACGACTCTTCTCCTCCTTGACATAAATGGTAAGGATATATTTTCTCAACACAAGCTTTGAACCACATATCTAAACATCTAACTACTCTCCCTAATTGGCAACCACCACAACATCAATTCAGATCAAAATATGACCATGAAATGCACAAATTGATGAAATTCAATGCATCTTAGTTCTGATTAGGAGGGGTAATCACCCCTAGCTTCCCTTTAAGATACTCAAAATTATCCTTAGGAAATAACTTTGTAATGATATCTACAATCTATTCCTCAGTAGGCACATACTCTAGTTTGACTTCGTTTTCACTCACCTCTCTCAAAAAGTGAAATTTGATGTATATATGCTTGGTCTTTGAATGAAGCACCAGATTCTTAGAAATGTTAATTGCACTTGAATTATCACAAAATATAGCAATGGGTTCATTATACACAACTCTGGTATCTTTTAACATTTGCTTCATCCACAATGCTTGAGTATAATTGTTAGCAATAGTGATGTATTCTGCCTCTATAGTAGACAAAGCAATGGCATTATACTTCTTACTTAACCATGAAATCAGCTTCTTACCCAAGAAAAATGCAACACCACTAGTACTCTTTTTGTCATCCACATCACCTCCCCAGTCAACATCAGTAAAAGCACTCAAAGTAATATCATCATTTTTAGGATAACAAAACCCAAAATCAACTATTCCTTTCAAGTATCTAAAAATCCTCTTCACAATAGTTACATGAGATTCCTTAGGATTAGCTTGAAATATTGCAACAATACATACAACATTCATGATATCTGGTCTTGTTTGAATCAAATAAAGAAATCCACCAATCACTGATCTATATCTAGTTTGATTTGCTTTCGGAGAATCATCATTTTGTTTCAACTTGCATCTGGTCACCATAGGTTTACCAACTATATTTGATTCTTCCATACAAAACTTCTATAACAATTATTTCACATACTTGGATTGAGATATAAAGATCCATTTGTTTAACTAAGTAAATTTCAATCGCAAAAATAATTTAATCTCACCAATCATATACATCTCAAACTCATTCTACATCTCATCAACAAACTTCATGCACAAACTATCATCTCCTCCAACAATGATATCATCAACAAAGACTTCAACAATCAGATCTTAATCATGATCAATCTTGAAATACAAATTACTATTAGTAGTACCTTTATTGAATCCAAGCTTCAAAAAATACTTTTCCAATCTAGCATACCATGCTCTTGGGGCTTTCTTAATTTGATACAATGCTTTCCTTAACTGACAAACCATATCTCCTTGATCAGTCAATTGAAATCCATCAAGTTTTTCAACTTACACCTCTTCTTCCGGTTTGCCATTTAGAAATGCTGACTTGACATTCATCTGATAAACCTTGTAATTTTTGTAAGCAACATAAGCAAGAAATAGTCTCACAGCTTTAATTCTAGCAATAGGGGAAATTTTTTCTTCAAAATCAATTCCTTCCATTTGTGAATAGCCTTTACACACTAATCCTGCTTTATTTCAAACAACTTCACCTTGCTCATTCAACTTGTTTCTAAAGACCCATTTAGTTCAGATTGCATTTTTTTCCTTAGGTATAGGAACAAGAATCCATGTATTATTCTTCTCAATTTTTTGTATTTCTTCTTTCATTGCTTCCACCCAATGTTCATCTTTACATGCTTCATTCACATTATTAGGATTAGTCTTTGAAATCAAATAGTATTCTTCTGCAATCTTTCTCCTAGTCTGAACACCTTTGTTCTTATCACCTATAAACTGATCTTCTGAATGATTTAGTCTTACATACCTTGGAGTCTTAGGACTTTCTTGAAGTTATGGCTCTTGTGATCTCTCTTCTACATTTTCACTAGTTTCTTCCTCTTGATTTTCTTGATTCATTGGAATGATTTGAACTTGATTTTGAGTCTGTACATTCTTTCCTATTATTGAACTATGATTCTGATCATTTGAATCATATCCACAGGTTTTGGATGGTCTAGCTATGTCTTCATCAACCTTGACATTTTCACTTTCAACTATTTTCCTCAATCTCTTGTTATAGCACCAGTAGGCCTTGCTCTTAGTAGAATAACCAAGAAATATTCCTTCATCACTTCTAGCATCAAACATTCCTATCTCTTCATCTCTTATGATATAGAATTTACTCCCAAATATTTTGAAATATCTAACTATAGGATTATGATCAATCCATAGTTCAAAAGGGGTCTTACGAGTATGACCTTTGACTTGGACCCAGTTGAGGATGTAAACAACAGTACTCAAAACTTCTCTCCAATAGATATGAGGGACATTTCCTTCGAGCATCATAGTCCTAGAAAAATATTGAATTGTCATGCTCTTCCTTTCCACAACTCCATTTTTATGAGGGGTCTGTGAGGCTGATAATTGTCTTTTTATCCCATGCACTTCACAAAAATAATTAAACTCATGAGAAGTGAATTCACCACCTCTATATGATCTTAGAAATTTAATCTTCAAGACCTATTTCTATCTCAACCATAGCCTTAAAGGTCTTGAACTTCTCCAAAGCTTCATATTTCTCCCTTAAGAGAGTAACCCACATCAATCTAGAGTAATCATCAATAAGTAACATGAAGTACCTGTCTCCTTGTAAACTTCCAATTCTTGAAGGACCACACAAATCAATATGAAGAAGCTCCAACACCTCTTTTGAACAATGTTGTTTGCTCTGAAATGAAATTCTTGTTTGCTTCCCTAACTGACATTCCTTATGTATAGTATTAGTAGGCTTTACCAACTTAGGAAGATCTCTCACTGCCTAAGTAGAAATTATCTTAACAATATTTTCAAAGTTTACATGACACATTCTCATATGCCACAACCATCTTTCATCAACTTGAGCAATTAGACAACTTTTACTAGTAGCATTCAGGTGAAAGATGTTACCTTTTTTTTTGTACCTAAAGCAATCACATTTCAATAACTCCCCACTATTCTACACTTACCATTCTTGCATTGAAGATTGCATCCCTTGTCAACCATCTATCCAACACTCAAAAGATTATACTTCAAACCTTCCATATAAAGGACATCATCAATATTATTCTTACCATCAAAAGAAAAGGATCCTCTACCATAGATTACAACACCACCATCATACTTTTCCAAGCTCACAAACTTGCTTTTATCAGGTATCATGTGATGAGAGCATCCACTGTCAATCACCCATTCATCTTTCTCTTTAACTCGAGCAACTATGGATTTCTCCACATTTGAGAAACTAATAGATTCAATAGGGGATGAATCAATTTCCTTGATAGCAATAAATACCCATTCATCTTCACTTTCATTTCTTTTATTAGATTCATCATCTATCACACCTTCATCAACAACATAATAGCACTTTCTTTGAAATCTAGGCTTGTTGTGTTTTGGCTTAGGGACTCTTTCTGGACACCTTGATGCAAAATGACCTATCTTATTGAAATAAAAACATTTAATAGGCAATTTCCCTTTATACTTATGTTCTCCTCTAGCTTCTTCTTGACAATAAGTACTTCAAGTTCCTCTAGCTTTCTCTCCTCTTCTTCAATCTCTCTCATTTCCTCCTCATACTTGAATACCTTTCTAGATGAACTTTCTCCCATATCATATCTCTATTTATCTCCCCCAGAGGTAGTAGCCTTGAATGCAGATTCTATCTTAGGAAGAGCATCACCAAACTCACTCAACTCAAAAGCAGTAAGCTTACCAATCAACCTGTCTCTAGTTACATTTGTTACCATATGGAGCTCTTCAATAGTAGTAACTTTGAATTTGTATGTAGAAAGCAAGGATCTAATCACTTTAGCAATAATCTTTGATTCTTCCAACTATCCACCAGCACATCTGATACCACACAAAATTTCATTCACTTTTTGCATGAAAGTATTAATGTTATCATCATCAACCATTCTCAATATTTCATATTTCCCTTTTAGAATTTGTAACTTAGAAATATTCACATTAGGATCACCTTCATATAAAGTTTCCAACTTTTTCCAGATCTCATAAGTAGTCTTCAGATCCATAACATTTTTCATCTCAGAATCAGTCAAAGCACTCAACAATGCTTCCTTAGCCCTAATATTGTACTCAACATCCCTTATCTCAGCAGTAGTAGTAGGACCATTATGCGGAATAACATACTTATTGTATGTAATTCTCTAGTAGGCTTCACCAATGCATCTTCAATGACACTCCATTCGAGTCTTCCTTAGAGAATAATTTTTTCCATCAAATCTTAGGCTATTCTTCTTATATGTCACCATCTCGGATCACCTAAAGTTGTTAAACTTCTTCCAAGGAACCTGCTCTAATACCAATTGTTGGCAACACAAGGGAAAACAACTAAGAGTGGGGGTGGATTATTTTTCATAGAATTTCAAACTTAATAAACTTATTAGCCTTATTCTCAAATCTAATCAATAACCATGATAGCATAAATCAACAATACATCAGAAACACACATAACACCAAGATTTTTTTACGTGGAAACCATGTTAGGGGAAAAAACATGGAGGTCAATCCATAAGATTATACCCTGTTAAAAGTATAAAGAAATATAAATGGGGAATGCACATGCATTCAGGCACACTACCTAGACCTAACTACTGAAATACAAAAGGAATACACACTGTATTACAAAGATATGAATTACATCTACAAGATTTGAACTCAAAAATACCATCTGGTAATGCCTAATTATAGTCCTGGTAAGCACATGAACACTTCTTCACACTTCTTTACACTTTTCTTTTGCCTTCAAAAGATCTGAACAATATTCACACATAGGACTAGCACACTTCACACACACATGCCTTCAAATGATAAAGCAATCGCTCTTATATATTTGCAAAAAGAAATTACTTCGCTACATGTCAGCCTCAAGAAAATAAAATGAATACAAACTATCAGCCCAAAACAAGAAAAATATGAACAAGCAAGAGAAAATATCAAATTATGAGCACAACGATGAATGCAGATGTGCAACACAGATAGAGAATGATCTAGAAAAATCCACAAAAATAATGAATCACCAAAGAAGCATCTGCAACAAATGAACTAACTAAAATCACATCATATTCACTTAGGAACACCAATTGAAGCAACATAAAAATTCTCAAAATACAAATCTTCATAACTCAATCAAATCTTCACACGAAACTCTAAAACTAAATGTGTATAAACTATATATACTTGATAGGAAACCCTTTAATCCACAACCTCTGATCATCAATGTACTGAACTCACTGACAACCTACAACTTATTTCATTAAAAAAAATTCAATATCCTCGACATATACAACCTCTAAGACATTAATGCCAATAGTGTTGACATCAATGAAAACCACATATCAGCAACACAACCACAACATCTAACACTTAATTTGATCTTTCCCCTTTTTCCATCTTGATGCTTTCACAGGATTCTTTCCCTTTTCTTTCTTAGCTAGCTTCCCTGATGGTCCCACAAAAAATTCCATAAATCCTGCACATAAAGACATAGTGAGCATATTCATATAAAAACAAGAAAAGCGTTAGTTAAATTATGCAAAATGAGGGTCAAATCCAACAATTCATCTTAAAAAGATCAAAAAATCCATTAATATTCATCATTTGGCACTTGTTTGGATCAATTATAGGAATGCAGACCTAGGAATACAAGTGTCCTTGGTCTGGCAACTACCATGCATAGTTAGGTGTAGAACGATGTTGGGGTCATGACGACTCATGGACAACCACCCACACTCCAAGTTCCACATTGAAGTTTTGGTAGCTGAGTTCTTCAACAAGGAAATTGGAACATGAGGAAATCAATTTTAAAGTCCTCTTGAATCATTTGGTTGGTCATTTTTCTAGTGTGGGTTAGGAGTGTGAAGGTAGGAGGTATCATGGACGCTTGCAGCCCTACCGTTGAGAAACGACTGTCAAGGAATGGAGGTCCATAGGTAGAATCCTATAATGCGGGACCCATAAGAAGCTAAGATGTTCTTGAAATAGCTCCTTTCACATTGATTAGTTTGAGGCATGTGGGAAGGAAGTGGCGGAAAACCTTTAGGCAAAGGCCATTTAGGAATAGCGAAAATGGGATGGTAGTTTACACATGATGTTCCACAAGGACATCCCCACAAGGCACTTTACTTTGTCATTTCACTTTGGGTGAGGTCAGAAAATAGGGGAGAATGTGAACTCCATAATGTGGGCAGATGGGAAGGCACCGCCATAAGCAAATGGCAACTAGGCAATGGCAGGCACAAATTGTGGCATGCAAGGAAAGGTCCACAAATCTCCACACTTAGTCATTTTCATGTTGAAGGCTTGAAGGAAAATGATTTGGTTAGAGTCCATAATGTAGGAAGATGGGGTTCCTTAGTTGTTTAAAATGGCAATGATGGTGGGCCGATCCATAGAAAAAACCCCATAGAGATAAGCCTACATGAAGAAGTTTAGACTTAACATTTTCATTTGTGAACCCAAATGATGAGGAGAACCATGGAGTTCATGGTGCAAGTGGGAGCAATGACTTAGCCATTCATGAGAGGTGCTAAGGCAGTAGTAATGGGTGGATGTCAGTCTGTACTAAACAACCCACAAGGAGGACCTGACTTGGAATTTTCTTGTGTGAGTGGTAAATGTTTGATAGGGCAGTGGGATCCATGATGCAGGGAGAAGATTTGGCTTCACCGCCAAAGAAACAACATTCATGCAATGGTAGTCCATACATGTCAACCCATAGGAAGTGGTCCACAACTTATACTTAGCACATTTTAGCATTTCATGGAGATGGTTTCAGCAGAATCCACGATGTAGGATGATGGTAAAGAACAATCATTTCAAAATGAAAGCAAGATGGGGGTTGCCTGCATGAATCAACTTGCAAAGGAAGAACTGCAATGTTTCTAAGATTTTATTTTTTTCTTAAGTGTTCCATCATTTGGGTTTTTTAGGGCAATGGTGGGATGGCATCCGCTTCTATGCAGAAGTCTACAAAAATTGACCCGGCAAGACACAGGGACTTAGGTTTTTTTGTCTGAATTTTTTTACCATTTTGGGTGGTGGCGATGATGATGTAGGTTGCAAGGGATTGAATTATCTATGAAGAAAAAAAATGAGGAATCCAAGTTTCACATCAACTTTAAGGGCTCCATTTGAATTTTTTTCAAAGAATCCTCAAATGGGTAATGCATGGAATTGGATGGTTAAACAACTGCCAAAAAGAGTTTGAGGTTCCTCTTGAAATTTTTTAATTATTTTTATAAAAACTTAACTCAACTGACGTGTTTCAAGATAGTAGTGACAAACATACCTAGAAGGCACATAAAATGTGATGAACGCCAAATTTTAGATCCTTTGCAAACTTATGCAGGTGTGAGGGGTGTGATTGTCATTTTCTCTAACAAATATCCAAATAGAAATAGGTGAAAATGAAAGATCAGGAAGACCTATTTAAAGGAAAAAAATATTAATGAACTACATTAAATGCGTGTATGGAGGCCAATAGGGTAGCTAGGCATGGAGTTCAACGGGCTAGCAATGGGAAGGGTCAAACCCACACTATGAAGAGACCTCCAGGGATTTTCATTAGATGAGTGATAGAAAGATGATGAAAAAGGAGCTTGCAGGACCCACCATGATGGTGGACATCCTAGGTTGGCTTCCAGTTGGAATAGTGAAGAGAAGGAAGCATCGCACAAGGAGAAGTCCATAGTAGTGGACCCGCAGGACCTGGAGGATGCCAAAGTTGAAGACTAATGGAAACCTGCTAGAGAATCCCCGTAAAAACCAAAGACTTAGAAATTTTTTTGGTGGTGAATTTTGGTCAACTGAGGGTGATGACTTTGGGGCTCCTTGACCACATGAATCTTGAAATTAAGGGCATGCAAAATGAGGCTACAACAAAAGCAACCTAACAAACGTTAAAAAAAGAGGGTCCCCATTTCGAATAGGATGTGTGTGTTATAGGCACAACAGGCTCCCCTCTCTTAATTATCGGTTAGAGGTATTTTTTGTTGAACCATCGGTTTACTATTTATTAGTGGCCAACCATGGATTCATGAGCTAGTTCTCTATCTTCATCAATTTTGAGGAGTTATGCAACCGTACTTCCTTTCTGCCACTTTCTTCAACTTCTAGGGCTTTTATTAGTTGCAAGGAAGGAATTTCTAGGGAAACAGGAAACACTACCTCTTTTTCATACACTAGTTCATAAGGGGAGGTCTTTAGGATCTACTTCAAAAATATGGTTTTCCCATAGAGCAGCTCTTAGATGCTTGTTCCATTCACTTTATCGTTCTGACCCAATGCATTTGATTAACCTAATTAGGCTTTTGTTGGTCGATTATGCTAACCCAGTTCCTTATGGGTATTAGTTTGATGAAGTTTTAAGGTAAACCCCATGTTTTATAGAAAAATTTGACATCGTCGAACCTACAAAAGCCCGAGCATTTTCAGATATGATGGTTTTGGGTGAGCCAAATTTGGTTACCAGCTCTTCAAGGAAATTGACGATCTCATCCTCAATGGCATTTTTTAGGGCTACAGCTTCCATCCACCTTGGGAATTAGTTGGTTGTAGTTAGGATCCACTTGTGGCTAGTGCTCAAAATAGGATTTATCATTCTAAAAAAGTCTAAACCCCATTGAGTAAAGGGCTCCTTAGTTACAATTGGAGTAAAAAGAAAAGCCAAATTCTTTATTTTTCCAACAAATAATTGGCATTAATTACATTTCACACTAGATAATGTACTTCGAAAAACATAAAAATCCAATAATATCCCACTCACAATATTTTCAAGTTGGTAGTCTTGGCGAAGAAATTTCCACCCTTAGGACTACTATGGAACTCATTAAGAACTCTTTCTACCTGTGACTTTTCTAAGCATCAGAGCAGGACACCATCATAATTTATCTTGAATAATATTCCTTCAATTAATACATACCTAGTGCCTTGCAGTCAGTAGTATCACCTTTTATGGGATGGAAGGTTGGTCGGGTAGTGCCCCTTTCACATATACTGTGTCTAATCTGCCACCCAAGACTCGTCAGAATCGATCTAGTTCAAGTAGACTTTAGGGATAACTTTAATAAACCCCCCCTTTGGCGAAGGTGTAAAATCCTGGCGAATCTTTCCTTTTATTAAAAAAATTTATTAATTTTTCTAGCAAATCTATGCACATTATTAAAAATAATTGTAAAATCTTAGCAAATATTAATGAATAATTTGGTAAAAATAATAGTCATAGTGGTGAATCCTAGTGAATAAT
Source organism: Sequoia sempervirens (assembly GCA_007258455.2). Taxonomy (NCBI): domain Eukaryota; kingdom Viridiplantae; phylum Streptophyta; class Pinopsida; order Cupressales; family Cupressaceae; genus Sequoia; species Sequoia sempervirens. The sequence continues at coordinate 31,528,251 of VDFB02168118.1, read as the reverse complement.
CACTAAAAATGTTAATTACAATGGAAAATCTCTCCTTTTTAAATTTGCATAGTTGGTCGGCGTAGTTACCCCATTTGTAAATTTTTTTTTTTGTAATATTGAAGTAGGGGCCCATATTAAGTTTTTTTTTTAAATCTCACTTTAAAAATAATACTAAATGAAAAGTGAAATTATTACCATTGATTAGATTTTTAATTGGATGGCCATAGGTTGATTTTGTGGCTTAATATGCACATGCCTTTTAAAAGGCTTATTGAGGCCCAAAATTTGTTTTGGGCCACATGATTAAATCTAATCATGTGGACCAAAACAAATTTTAGGCCTCAACAAGCCTTTTAAAAGGAACGTGCATATAGGTTGTGGAATCAACCTGCAACTATCCGATTAAAAAGCTAATTGATGATTCAATGACAATAAATAAAAGCCCTATTCAAGGATAAAATATCCCTAAAATTAAATGGTAATTTATTATTAGTGGTGATATTGCCCCAAAATTAATGGTAGGAATATAATATTACTAGTTAATATAATTAATATTTGTAATTACATTATTAACTACTACCAAATCGGTTCCAATGATGCATCATTTACATGGTGAATCAAATTTGATTTATTAGTTTAAAAAATAATCCATAGGTGAATTGATCAAGATGAAATTATTTTTTTGTAAAAACTTGGTGATTCAGTCTCCTTTTTACCTTGTACTATTTGACATTTCTAGAGGTCTCGATTTCAATTATTCATCAACTGGAAAAGATTCTCCATTAAAGTTTTCCATGGTAGACTTGATCGGTCTCCTTTTTAGCTTTGGAACTTGATTCTTGTGGAATGTATTCACACATATCTCTCCCCTAAACTAGCTTGGTTGGTCTAATGTCCACATCATACTCTAGGATCTTGGTGATCCATTTTTACCTCTTTTCGATTATCTCATGTTCTATGATATACTTCGACAAACTGGGATGTGCAATGGGAATAGTGATTTTATTGGATGACACCAAATGTCAAAACTTCTTTAAGCTTTTAACAATTAAAAAAGCCCACTTTTCTACAAAATTATACCTAGCCTCATAATCTTTAAGATTCCTTGAGTGAAATGCAATAGGATGATCTCCATTATTTCTCTCATCCTTCTAAGTGAGCATCAAATCTATGTTATGTTGGCCACTATACACATAGAGTGAAAAATATTTGGAAAATTTAGGGCCAGCCAATACCAAATAAATAGAGATAGATATCTTTATCTGCTCAAAACCTAATTTTTCCTAGGGGGTCTATTTGAAAATTAGGCTGTTCAACATCAACATGATTGATCTTGCAATGCTTATGAAATTTGAGATGAAACTACTAATAAAGTTGACCTTCCACATAAAAGACTATAGTCCCATCTAATTTATTGGTAGGGGTAATTCCATTATAGATCTCACCCTTTTGGGGTTTATTGCTATTCCCTCCTTTGAAACTACAAAACCAAGTAGGGTATGTGCAGGATCATCATGGAAAAAATAGGCCTTAAGTGGCAAAAAAATTAGAAAAATTAGAGTTAGGCAACTTAACCTAAAAATTTGAATAAGTTATCTATATTATTTCAAAAATATGTAAGAATAGAATTTGTAGCAAATTGAATGTAGTTTCTAAACTACTACGTTTGTTTAAAAAAAGAAAAATCTATTTGGTGAAAATTTGAAATTTCAATGCAATAGTATTTAAATTTCATGGAAAAAATAAGAAGTAGGTGTCCACCACCTAACCATAATAAAATGATAAAAAAATTATTAAATTTTAGATATAAGTAGAGGACTCATGCCCCGATGTGATGCATTATTTTTTGTAATTTTTTTCCAAGTAAATAATTAATTATGAGTTTTTATTACAACTTTTAAAAATATAAAAATCATATGTTTGACCACCTTACTTGGTCAAAACTTCATGAAATTCAATTTTTTTTTAATCCTATAGTATGTGAAGCATAGAATGTGACACATGTTTTGGATTCAAAAAATGTGATACCGTTTGAAAGCTATAGATGTTTTTCAATCAACCTATCAATCATGACTTTAGTCATAATTCAAATAGAAAATGAATAATAATTACTTATTAAATTCAAAGTAAAGCACGGTTTATATTGGTGGAAAGCTAAGAATGTCCTTTAAAAACCCTTTTTGTTTCATCAATTTTGGGTAAAAAAAAAGTCATTAGCCACATACCTATCATATTGCCACTTTTTGGCCCATCATGATCCTGCACATACCCAGTAGCTTACCTTGAGGTACTTTGAAAAAACATTTTATAGGATTCTGAGAAACCTCCAATTGTGGAAATTTATGGAACACATTCTCTAGATGATAAAAGTGATCATATTTTGACTTTGAAAATACTGTTAGGTCATCTAGATATATTAAGATAATCAGGTTGATTAATCCTTTGAAAGTAATATACATTGCTTGTTGAAAACTCACACCAACATTTGAAAGTATGAACACATTTTTGAGTATGAAAATGTTCCTCGCTTGGTAGTAAAAATTGTATTATGTTGTTGTTTTCCTTTACATATATTTGGTTATAGCTTGAGAAACCATCAAGTATTGAAAACATCTATGATCTGGCCACAGTCTATAGTATCTACTCCATCAATGGAAAAGGATAGTGGTCATTTAGTGAGGCTTTATTGAATTCTCAAAAATTGACACAAAGCCTAATATCGTCATTCTTTTTTTGAACTTGTAGTAGATTTGACACCTAGGTAGATTGCTTAATTTTATATATGATCTTTGACTCGATCAATTTGATGAGCTCCTATGCCATCAATGCTTTTACTTTTAGATTGATTGGCATTTTATTCTTTGACCCTTCCACCAAGTCAATGGTATGCTAAATGATGCCTAGGTCATACCCTTTAAGATAATCATAGGTACAAGCAATAACCCCATCATATCTGGAACATACATCCTTTAGTCTTTCCTTGTCTATTCTCAAAACTTCCCTTCCGACTTTTACCTTCTTGTTGTTTCCAACATCAAGCTATTCATAGTCCCTCATGTCCATAATGAACCTATGCTTGCCATTTCTTGCATCTTCACAGTAAAAAATGTTTTTTAAGGGAAATTAAACCTCGAGGAAACTTATTTCCTTTTAACTGGATAACTTGCTCTTAAGGAAATTATGCTCCTAGCTGTGAATAGTCAAAATTGCTCTTGCTTTCTGTATAAAGGCAACAATCTATATATCATCGTCAAATACTTTCCAGTTTTTATCATTATCAGGTATTGTGGGTCAGACGATGACCTATACTACATTCTATTTGGTTGAATTAGAAACTGGTTCAAATTGCAAACCGATAGAAGCCATATGATTGGCAACACTATTTTGAGATTGGGGAATAACTCGTACATTGAAAGCTTCAAAAATCTCAATTAGATCCCATATTTGTTGTTTGTACATCATTCTTGTATTCTTTGTAATTACTTTCCCATGAACCAAGCTCACAAATAATTTTGAATCTCTAAAATCTTGCATTCTCTTTACACCCATTTGCTCAGCAACAAACAGACCATGGACCAAGGCCTCATATTCCACGTCATTGATCGAGCATGAGAACTAAAAGTGAAAAGGTTTAAAGATCTTTGATCTTGTTGGGGACACTAGTCAGATACCCACTCTAGAGCTAGCTTTGCATTTGGTTCCATCAAAATATAAGGTTCATAGATGATTGTCTGTTGGATCTTCATATTCCTCTAGATCCTTCATCAATTTTGGAAAGAATTGATCATCATTAAGAATCATGTAAGTGCCTATCCCTAGTTCATGAAAGTTTCTAAATGGATCAAAATCAATGAATTGTTTCAGTAGTGCCTCTTCCTCAAGAGTCCAATAACTCATGTCTTCTTCATCTTCTAGCAACTCTACACAATATCTCTCCTACTACGAGAAAGAAGTATGCATTGCTTTAAAGCACAGGACTGCATTGCCTACTATGCATTCGGGATGCAAGGATTTGGATAGAATCTTCATCTACAACCCATGCTTGGTTCTCAATATTAGGTGGGACCAATCAAATACCAAATATCTACCAAGCTTTGCAGTGAAATCTCTTGAGAGACACATTCTGAAGAACAGGGGAATGTCTATCACTACTATTTCTTGTGTGATTGTTTGGATCGAACATGAGAAGAGGGTTAGAGACAAATCTTTTATCTGAACAATGGTCAGAACTTTCTTCTCATCTAAATGCATGATTCCCTTCTCAAGGGGATCATATTTAATTTTCATTGCATTAGCCACTTGTTTTGGCATGACCATTGTGCTAGCCACTAAATCAATCATGTTATCATGCAAAAGCTTATCTCCCACAATAATTGTTAAAAGGAAAGGTGTGGTTTTTGGCTTGCTTACCTCTTTCTCTTTTGTATTTTCCACATTGTTCACATAAGTTTTTACTTTTAGATCTTTAGGGTCTGACTTGGATCCTTTATCTCTACTTTGACCACATGACGAACTCACGTCTAGCTACAATATTTTTTCTTTCTTCAATGCTTCCTGAAGCAATGCATTTTATTTGGGGATAGATATGATGTCTTAAAAAGATACATTGGAAAGTGGCTTCTTTATTTTTTCCACCACATTCAACATTCTAACGCATTGTGCCTTGGGCTTGAATGGTGGTATTTCTCTCATTTTTAAAAGAAAACATTCCATTGTGAGTGGGCTTGGTGACTTATTAATCTCCTTCTTTGGAAATGGCAGAGTGTACAACTGTTGATTAGGTCAGACAGTGGCCAACAAAGCCTGCTTTTCTTGCAGTAGCAGTTGACATGGTTGAGGATGTGGCAGAGCTTGTTGCAAGTATTCTCCCATGATCCTTCTTTTGGATCTTGTGTTGTAATCCGACTATAATTGTGGAGTACTAGTCATCGAGGCTTCATTCATGAACACCACATCTTCTTCCTCCATCCATGAAAATAGTTCTTAGTCAGGTGCAATATCCAGTTCTTGCTCCAAGGACATTCCTTGCATTTGTGCTCTGATGTGGTAATTTTCCTTTTTAGAGGACTCATATTCATCTACATTCAGGAGAATGCCCTTGTTTCTTTCTTCTGCTATATTTTGTTGCATATTTCCCCTCAGACAATTTTGGGGCATATGATTATCACTGCATGGGAAATGCCATACATTCTCATCCTCTTCCAAGTTGTTTTGGCTTGGGATTAAGTCTTTACTCTGCTGTCCTTGATCATCTATAGTGGCATGGTGATTGAAACTATCTAGTTGGTGGATGTCATTTGTTGACCTCCTCCTTTGGAGGGTCCTTGATATGTGTTTTGTTGATAGGATGGCCTACTTCAATCATAGGTTTGAGTGGTCTCCTTTAGAGGTGCCTCTTACTATCCTTTGATGAGAACCAAATCATTAGGAAAAGTCTGCATGAGACTTTTCATGTCATTAATGTCTGTTGCTATAGAGGAAGAGCCTGACGTACATGTCTGGGTGGTGTGGTACACATACATGGATTGTGGCGTGGCCGAAATCATTTGTGTAGCAGATGTGCTTGATGTAGCTTCTTACTGAGGACCACTAGAGATTTCTTCAAATACCGACATCAAAGTTTGTGGTGGAAGCTTCCCAACATCAATCAAACTATTTTTCGCACACACATCCAACTCATATGTGTTGGGTAAGATATCCCCTCCCATGGAGGTTATCATCACCACGACGTCTAAATTCAAAGCCATCAGGTAGAACATAAACACCATTATGGTTGGGGGTTGAGCAATCATAGGGATTCTTTGCTAGGTTTTGTGAAACCTAGTGTTGAAGTCGCTCATGGCCTCTTGCAGGGATCTTTTGATGGTGATTAGTTGATGTAGCAATGAAGAACGATCTCCCTTCTCTAAGAAGCATTCAAAAAACCTCTTTGTGAGTTGATCCCAGGAGAGCATAAAACCTGAGGCCAAATATTGAGACCAATCTTGGGCCTTTCCTTTGAAAGAGACAACTAATAGCCTAAGGGTCCCCTTTGCTATGTTATGTACCCTACATACCTCTGCTATACCTTGAAGGTTGTTTTGAGGGGGTTTTGAAATCTTCTCTAATTTTTTGGGATAGCCTTCAGAGTGTTAGCGGGTATGGCAGGCCATACATCTAGGGGCGTAGGTGGTTGTAAAAAACTAGTGCTATTCCAGGTTATGAAATTTATAGGAGCAAGGGCATCTACATGAGCCATAGAGAAAAGATTCCTATGAATCAGGTATACACGTATTCTGATTTGGAAGGTTGAGCCTTTGAGTGGGGTAGACAAGGCTTTGGATATTGGGTTCTTACTTCTCACTCTATTAATCCTTATAGGTGATAAAGAACCTACAAGTCTTCTTCTCGTAGGTACCAAGGGAGGTAACTAGGAGTACTGGAAATGGCCTCTTGAAGATGCTCTTGTTTGGATTTTGGGAATGAAACTTCAAAGCTTGTGTCTCTCCAACAATATTATGGGAAATACAATGAGAGAGGGACTGAATTACACCTCACTGAATACCTCTAGGATTTTTATAGAAATCTAGATCTTCTCTAAGTTTTGGAGAAAAGGGTATAAGGTAATGCAAACATAAAACATTAAAATGTTGATGTGCCAAAGCTTTTACAAAATTTCAAAGCCAATATTTCCTGTGAATGATATATTTGGACATAGAATGTCACAACCCTTTATTGCTGGGTAGAGGACGAACTGCAAAGGCTAACTACAAGCATAATGTAGTCTTTCAAATCTCCCCATAGGAAGTGTTCATTAAGGTGTGATCAAACATAAATATTTCCAAGGATAATAGAAAAACATTCAAAATTTGCATAAAATCTCTCTCTACTTATAGCACAATATAACAAAACAGCAACCCTTTATAAATTAGAGAAGTCCAAAGACATAATCCAATTTTCACAAGTTATTATCATACCATATAAGCCTACAACATGGAAATCAACAACTTAACTATTTGAATTTTGATTGACATAGTGTTTTATTCAAAACAAAAGCATAAACAAGGAAAGCTTGATAAAGGCCATACATGCACAATCCCAAAGATTTCTTGCAAACAATTCATGCTTAAATATCAAATGAACTTTAAAAAAAAGGTTGGATTCCAATCCAATAATAGTTTTAGCATAAAAAATATAACATGCCACAGAAAATCAATTGTGCAAATCTACTTCTGAAAATAGTTCTATAACTTAAGAAAACTAAAGAAACTTTTTCCTCACCAAAGGAAACTAAAAATTTGAACCAACCCCTTTGTTCTATCACACCCTCTCATTTATAGCTGCAAAAAGAGAAAAATGCCACCACAATACAAAATTAATTGTTGCTAGATGTTAGCATTTGATAGCACATGATTTGATCATAGCTCTTTAGTTAGGTCATAGCAATCTTTTCTCATCAATTGTCGAATATTGCATTAATTCCTTTTAGATATTTATCAAAGATAGTTATTTGAAAATGATCAGATCTTAGAAAATATCCTAGAAAAATTCTAGTTGACTAGCCACATAACCCAGTGACACCAACTCAAAGCTTCTATCCTAAAAACCAAAAAGAGGCCAACAAGCTCTAATAAAATTTAAAAGAGATTGCTTCATAGAAACACAAACTCCCCATAGCGAAGAGATGATGTGTCAAACAGGAAAAAATATCCAAACTCATCAAAATCACTCCTTGAGAAAATATTTGTTGAGTTGGAAAGTGTCCCTGTCCTCTCCTGAAAGGAAGGTGATAAATGAAATCCATGCAGCCACCATGTGGTGCATTGTGCACCTTTCCGAACGACTTTACTTGAGCACAAACACATACAAAGTCAAAAACATAAAATGATAAAAAATAAAAAATGATTAAGGAAATATTGCTTCACAGAAACTAATATACAAGATAAGCTTACCATAATGAAGTTTCTCTCCTTTGTACACTTGTGTACTGCCCTTCATGATTATCAAAACTTCAGTAGTATTCATGACACAAAATCCACCTCTAGCTATCCTGAGAAGTTCGAATCTGAAAACCAAAACAATTATCAACCTTTTTGAAAATAGAACAAAGGAATCAAAATGTTGACACTCAAGTAGTTACTATAAGGAAGACAACTCCTTTTGAATTTGGGGATCCGACTAGGAAATTCACTCCCTTACCTAATACCCTCCATAACATAATGTCACAACTTTTAGAACAAAAAATTATCACCTTTCCTCCCATTAAAAATTCTCATCCTAATAAGCCTTTACCTCCAAAATTTAGATTGAATTCCTATTGCCATTATCACTGATAAAATTGACATAACATAGAACATTGTAAGTTTCTTAAAAATCTTGTGAAAGACCTCATTGATTCTAGTCATCTTTCAATTGGAGGTGTTAATGATCAAGGAAATAATTTTGTTACTCCTCCTAACCAAAACTCACAAATCTTTACCAAACCTATGCCTAATCATAATATTTCATTTATCAAAGCTAGTGAAACTCCAAAGAATGATGTGATGAATGTTGACATGACCAATGAGAATATAGATACAATTCAACAAAGTCCTATGGATACTATTGAAAAATATCCTATGGATACTATTGCAAAAGGTTTGTTTGTGTTGATTGAAACTCAACCTCATAAGGGCCTAACTAAAAATCCTTTTGACATTGCTTTCTCATCTAAGGATAATATTTGAAATGCACTTGATGGTCCTATTTACATAGCCGATTGAATCAATGATACACCCACTAATGGGCTATTAATTGATCCCGTATGTGGAGATGATGTGATCACCAAATAATTATTACGTTAGCATGAAATATATAAAGAAACATATGATAAACCAAAAGCATGGATAAGAGGCATAATGGTTTCGCTTGCCCTATGATGGAATCGATCACCCTTCACTTACAAATAGGACTGAAAAAATTAGATGTCTTATTCTCCACCATATCAATGTTGGACCAATTATGTGTGAAGCTTGGTTACCCATGCTTATGCTCCATGGAATTTTTCCCATTAGTTGTGTGTAAATGCTTAAAGTTTCCATTTGATAATGAAATTTTCACTTTACACCATAGTGATTTTAACCCTTTGTCCTCCCATGGAAACTTTTCATTAGATTTATTTCAGCCTGATCCTATGGAACCTATAAAACCTTGAGAAGACTTCTTTTCGAAGTCCCATAAATTTTTTAAGTGAAATGTATAGAAAAAATATCCCTTACAAACATTCCTCAACCTATGATTGAGCCTACTATCCTTAATGAAGCCATGATTGAACTAAAATACATTCCAAACAAACAAAACCAACCTAAGACATATCCTTTTCCTATCTCCTATAAAAGGCCAAGAGACAACAAACACAATCTCGTCATGCCTCCCAAAATAATTTTTTTTTACAAACCTAAAGAGAAAGTGGTTGAAAAACCTTTCATGGTTCCTTCCATTCATCCCCTTAGGGAACAAAAGAAACCTATGGTTGATAAATCTTATCCTACACAAACACAACTTGAAAATCAAACTAAAATAAATAGAAATGGTAGAGAGCATAGGAATAGATGTCATGCCTTTGCATGAAGGTTAAATGAAGAAAAAAATAAAGAAAATCAAAACCAAAACTTGATTGAAGCAATACACAATGATTCTACCAAAAAAAAAAGATACTATACCACAACTAGAGCCAAATCCCTCTTTAGACATTATCATTCGACCTCCTATTATGATTCATTTAGATGATGATGATGAGGTTGCTAAAATTGCAGAGGAGGTGCATAATGAATGGAATAAATTGTTTTCCTCTTCTATGAGCTTAAAAGATAATTATCCTAACAAGATTCTTGAACATGGTGATGACCCTAGTTCAAAACTTTCTATTGTCCCTTTGGCTAGTTTCCTCCTTCTATATACAATTAACATGATTGGGATGCAGATGACTTACTAATAGGTTGAATCACATGTGCCTTACTAGTCGTTTGTATTTTTTATTTTTCTTTTGTGTGATTGAATGTGTGTAATAAGATCTACTGTGCTATTTTATTTGATGTCTCTCTCTCTCTTTGTGACATTCCTTTATTTGTACCTACATTCTTCTCTATGTCATAAATATTTTATCTTTTATTTTTTTTTTGTGTTTTCATTTTGGGGATGACACAATGCATTAAGACATTCATATTCTCTTCCATGTTGAACCAAAATCTTTTTCTTTATCTTTTCATTTATCTTTTGTTTTCTTTTTAGGGATGATGCAAGGCTTGTGAAATTCGTGTCTCTTCCATGTTGAACCAAAATATTTTCCTTTATCTTTTCATTTTTATTGTGTTTTCCTTTTGGGGATGACATAAGGTGTTGAGAAATTCATGTCTCTTCCATGTTGACTCAAAAGGACTTTTCTTTGTTTTCAATCTCTTTGTGTCATTCTACTAGTTCTATGAGTATTTGGGGAATGATGATAGTTCCAAGCTCTCTAACAACATTTTAGAAAAGACATACTAACCATGAATCCATGGATTCCTCATGCATTTGGAGTTTCATTTTGGGGAAACTCCTCTATTTCTTTTTGCATGACGTAGCTTTATTTGGAAACATATGACTTGGCATAGGGATTTCTGAATAAGCTCTCATGTCCTCTTTATTTTTAGCATTTATCATTTGTTAATTTAAAGTAATTAATCATAGTAAGGTGTTTAGAAATGTCTTTACAGTGGGGGCATACATTGGCATTATTCATTTGTATTTCATGATTCATGGTGTAGTCTTCTTACAATATGTGATGCATCTTTCTCTTTGTGGCTACATTGGGTGTGATGTCCTTCAAGAGTGTGATCTCTCTTAGCATATTATATTCCTCTTAGTGGCTTGATGTGACACATTGCATCCCCTAAGTTGCAAATATTCTATTCTTCTATCATTCCTCTCTTGGAGACATTAAGCACAATTTCCCCTAAGCTAATTCCTTACATGAACTAAGAAAAAATCCTTTGAATGCACCTTACATTATAATTTTGGTTATATGGAAACCTTGCATAACACACTTTGCTTGCCTATAGAGCCATCTTGTGTCTTCATGAGTATCAAGCATGCATAACTTTTCTTGCCTCATGAAGATAGAAGTTCATTATTGTGTCACACCTTATCAAAGTTATCAAGAGGTATAACTTTGGTCTGGTTGAATGGGAAGTTGAATTAGGCATGAATTTCCCATAGCCACTTGCTTGTGTGTGTGACCACATACTGACTACGTGTGTATGTGTCTCACATCTTTGGATACTCACCCAATGGACAACCTGAAGTTCTATTGCCTCAAAGTGAGTGTGCATTTTTAGACAAATAGATTAGATCTGGCCCACATCATGATGGAAAAATAGTCAAACCTTGATCAACCCCTTTTTTTTTTACTTTTTCTTTTCTCTTTATATCCCTTTCATGTGTGTTCTTTTGTGCTTATGTTGGTTTTCCATAGGATCTTGATCTTGAGGGCTTGTGCAACCCTCTTGGTATTTATTATCCTTGCTGGTATTGGTACATTTGGACCCCTCTTGATGCATGTTTCATCTACTTTAGTGTGAGTTTGAAGCAAGTTCATTCTCTCACTAAAGTGGGGGCTAAATGTAGTGTAGGAAAATGTATCCCTTTACATTTTCACACTTTTTTGGGCCCTTGTAAACTAAGTGAACTTAATTGTTCCTTATTTAAGGTGTTATAAATTCTTTTCTCACACTTACACACTAATCTATGGTTTTATTAATTAATGGGACCTTTTTATGCTATATTCAGCCTTATTTTTCATCCACAAGCCTTAATTAGTGCATCTTTTTAGGATAGTATTGACACATGCAATGATCAATCAAAAATTGATGTTTTTGGATTGTGCGGCCTAGATTTAGTGATTTGGGACTCATACGTCACCTTGGGCATATGGGCCCCACCTAGGTTTTAGGGCCCCGATCTGGATTTCACATCAATCTAAGCCTTTCTTGAAAAGTATGTCTGAAAGCCTAGCCTAATGGGACTCATATGCCACTTCTAGAGTATGAGCATTGTGTGGCTTAAACCTAAATTAAATTCAAGTTCTTGGTAGAATTTTATTTTCCTAGATCATACGTCAGCTTGTAGTGTTGTAATTTTGAAGAATTTGGCATAAACAAGTATAAATACAAGGTTATTTCACTCATTTTCACCCAAGACTTTCATGAGAGCATTCCTAATAGAAAATTGGTGATTACAAGTGTTTACAAGAGCATCCAAGAGCTGATTATCAAGTGTTTTAGAGCATTATTGAAGTATTGAACATCATGTCAAAGTCATCATTCATCATGTTTGGTTTTGAGCTAACATAATTTGTGATGTAGGGTTTCATGATTCAAGCAAGCATTCAAGACAAGATCTATAAGATTTAAGCAAGAATAAAGATTTACATCCTTTGGATCCATTTCATACATGTTTACAACATTTTATTCCTAGGGTTTGTTGAGTTGCAACATATCATTTCGTTCATTCATCAGTCCCCCTTTCCATTTGATTTCATTACAACATTTGATTACTAAAATAGGGTTTGACCAATGAAAACCCATTTCTACTAACAAAACCAAAAAAAATCCCTCTCTTTAGTGTGTGATTTGCAGATCTAGGTTGAAGATATATAGCAGAGAAAGATTGGATAGAAGTTATCAAAGTTACAAATTTATCCAAGTTGTTACCTTGTTTAAAAGATCGCTAAAAGACATCTACAAAGAAGAATTCAACAATTCAAATCTGGAAATCAGGTTGAGAAGAAAAAGAAAAATTTGAAGAGAAGATTCAGGCTTTGAATTTTTGAGAAGTGCAAGCAGAACTGATATGCCACTTCTAGCATATGAGTCCCACTATAGTGGACTATCTAGTTTTCACATGTTCCTTATTTATCTCTACCAGATTTATGTTCCTGTCCAAAAACCCTAATCTGGGACTAAATCACCCATCCTGGAATATGAGTTCTAGTGTGCATTAAATTCAATATTTTTAGCATTTTAGGTCTCCATTCAAGCTACTATAGGTTTCCAAGTTCCCCTCTTTACTTCTCCAACTTTTTATCCTATTTTTCATTCATTTATAGATCATTTAGTGAAGCTTTGCATATCATTAGGTTTAGAGATTAGGTCTTGTAGTTACTTGTCTTTCCAAGCCCTAGCTTCATGGTCAACCCCTTTTTACTCTCTAATCGAATCCTAGGACAACCTTTAGTAGATCTCTTTCCTTCATTCCATCGTTGGATTGATATCTCTAGGGTTTCCTTGAGTGAAACTAAGTGAAATAGGTCTAGTGCTCCATCTTCCAAAAGATTTAGCAAAGCACCCTATTTCATAGGTTTCACCTAGTACAAGAGATCTACCCTAGGAGAGAGAAGTTCAATGGGGAAAGCCAAAAATGGTTGAGAGAGAAGCATATTAGTAAGGACCTACTAGTGCCTTATATCCAAACTCCTAGACAATGTGCAAGGTACCCTCATGGGGATACTTCAAGCATTTATGGATCAAAAAAGTGACTACATTCATATAGGAAATCCAAGGAATACTAAGACTTTCTCTAAATAAGTTTGACACTAAGATAACAATAAACGTTACATCCATAGACTTAGGACCAACTTAAACTAATAGAGAAATAAAGTCGATAGGGGCAATAGAAAAACCATCATGAGTACGAAGGGTGACCTATGATTCATCATGTATTTCTCCTTGTGTAAATTTTTAGTAAACAAAGCCTCCTCCATGATAACATTCACTCAACTCAATGGGAAAACCATAGAACAAGTTATGATATTACCACTAATTTAAGTGAGAAAAAATAATGGAGATGACTCCTCTTTCAAGAGTAGATCATGTGAGGTGAATGTAATATTAGGCACATCATTCACACATTTTGTAGGAGCAATATGAGTGAATGAGACCACATTCACATATTTGGATGGCACAGGATTAGAAGCAGATGGAGAAGGAATGACCAAGTTCAGAGAGTGAAATGGGAATGGATCTATGTATATATGTACTTGGCTATTATGCTTGGCTATAAATATTGATGAGAAGAAAACTGGATACCTTTAGAGATATCACTCCTTTTGCACTAATCATTCAAAAATGTCCTAGGAGTCCTAATTGGATTGATTAACAACCTCACAAGGTGAGTTAATTCTCAATTAGTAAGGACCTAGGATGGGGTTCTTTAAGTTCTAATGGGTTCACCACCAAGCAAATGCTTGGAAAAGAGAATGTTGGAAAACACATTATGATATGAAAAATGACATAGAATTAGAAATGCAAGCTAAATGATAGATGCAAATGATGAAATTATGCAATAGTAAGATAAGATGTGTGTACTTTGGAAATCTAGAGATTTTGTGAGGATTCTAGAAATGTAAAGAAGCTACCAAAAGGTGCTATGGAGGACTAAGATGCTTAGGATGATGTATTAGTCTTGTTGTTGTTTTTGAGGAAAATATGAAGTCTTTAGATGTCAGAACCATATCTAAAGGAATCATTGAAAAATGTGCTCAAGAGGACCAAGATGCCCAATATGGTGTATTAGTCCCATTCTAAATTTTTGTAAACTATGAACATGATCCTGAGGTCCAAGGTATACACTTTCTTCCCTTTTGATCTTAGGTTTTGAAACTTTTAGATTTAGCCTATAGGTAAGTTTCCATGAAGATGACAACTTTGTAATGCAACTTTGCACTCCAAGTGATCTTCAAGTCTTCAACCTAGATCTACAATCACAAATATGCAAGATGGAAAAACTTTTTTGTTAGTGGATGGGGGTTTTCCTTGGTCAAATCCCTTGTTGGTAATTAAACCTTTAAATGAAGTAGCAATAGTGAAGGAAATTGTGAATGAACAACATGCAATGCTACAACTCACCAAAACCTTATAAAATCTACAAAATTGTGTGCAATGGCTGCAATGGATATGGATCTTGAAGGCTTTAAATATAGGACTTGAATTTCTTACTTGAATCAAAACCCTACATCACAAATGTTAGCACAAGAACACACATGATGCAAGAAAACTCTTTGATATGATGCTTGAATCTTGAAATGGCTCCAAATTCTTGATAAATCTTCTCTTTAATTATCACACAAAAGACTTGGATGCTTAGATTTCTTGATAGATTGCTTAGGATTAAAAATGAGAGAACGAACCTTGTATTTATACTTATGCTTAATATATCTTGAAATTACATCACACCAAGCTGGCATACAAATTCATTGAATAAAGGAGGGTAATTCCTGCCAGAATTTGAAATTAAATCCCAAAAATAACTCAAGGAGGACTAAGACGCCATAGGTGGCATCTTAGTTTCAAGTCCTAAGAACTTGGGGCATAGACACCAAAAAGGGGCCCAATCAGTTTATATCAGAATCAGGGTCTCGAGAGTCTTAGGAGAAACATATGCCCAAGGTGTCATTTTTTTCCCAGCAAAAAATACAAAAGCACACTAATGGATTCATTAAATTATCATTCATGCATTGGATAATGTCAGGATTAACAAGAAAAAGATGTAATTCATAGGGATTGTGGAAAAAAAATGGGACCAATTAAGCCATAAAGAAGCATAAATAAAGCAAGGAGGGCCAAACAAGTGTGGAAATACAAGGGTATGCATTTTCCTACATTGCATTTAGCACCCACTTTAGTGAGAGGGTGAACTTGCTTCAAACTCACACTAAAGTAACAAGAAATGCAATCAAGAGGGGTTCCAATGTACAAATGTTAGCAAAATAGGATGACAATAATCAAGAGGGTGGCCAAGTCCCTAGAATCAATATCCTAAGGAAAACCAACATAAGCACAAAGGAACATGCTTGTAGATGATATATGAAGCCATAACCAAATCACAAACATACACCATCAAATAGAGGAAAAATGAAAAAGAAAATGGAAAAATTGCAACATACCAAGCTTCAACTAGCCATCCAACATGGTGGACCAGGTCTAGGCTATTTGTCCAAAATGAAGTTTACAAGTGGAACACATTGTCCACTATGAAAACAAAACACATGCTCATGAGGGATAGTAGGAGCTAGTTGTCCACTAGGTGAACCCCAAGGGACCATATTAAATCCAAACCTCCATGACTTTAATAAGGTACAAAAATGCATATTGACATGGGCTAGTGAAGCTAGGTGTTCACTAGGTGAGCCCTAGGGGACCATATCAAAGCTATACCTCCATTAATTTAATAAGGTACAAAATTACATGCTCACATGGGCTAGTGAAGCTATGCATTCACTAGGTGAGCCCCAAGGGACCATATTAAATCCATACCTACATGAATTTAATAAGGAAAAAAATTCAACAAGAAAGAGGGCTGCTCAAAGGGATTTTTCTTAGTTCATGTGAGGTCTTTCTCTTAGGGGACATTGTTCATAATGTCTCAAAGAGAGGACCAATCAAAGAATAATAGATTCACCACTTAAGGGATGTAGTGTGTTGTATCACCATTAATGGGAATATAATATGCTGAGATAGGTCACACTCTTCAAGGAAATTACTCCCAACATCACCACAAAGAGGAAAACACATCTCATGACTAAGAAAGTCATATCAATGAACATGAAAAGGAAAAAAATGCACGTGAAATCATGCAAAAATAATTCCAATGTATTCTCCCACTTTAAAGAAATTTCTAACACCATTATGTGAGAAATTACTTTAAAGTAGAAAATGAAAATGTAAACAAGGAAGACATGAGATCCAACTTGGAAAGTGTTATGCCAAGTCATATGTTTCTAAGTAAACCTACATCATGCAAGAGAAAATAAAAAGGGAGGAGTTGCCCCCAAAATGAGAAAACCAAACACATAAGGGATCTATGGATTTGGGGTCAGTATGTTCTTTGTTGCAATGTGTTTTTAGAAATCTCAAAACTATTATCATTCCCCAAATACACATAGAACTAGAAGAATGATACAAAGAGTAAGTGAAAACAAAGAAAAAAGAAAGAAAGCATTTTGGGTTAACATGGAAGAGACATAGGGTGTCTCGACACCTTACCTCATCCCCAAAAAGAAAACAAAAGACAAATAATAAGGAAAATGAAAGACAAAGAAAAGATAATGAAAAAGATTTTGGGTCAACATGAAGGAGACATGAATGTCTCAATGCCTTGAGTCATACCAAAAAGGAAAACACAAGAAACAAAAAATGAAAGTTAAAGAGAAAAGATCAATCAAAAGGAAAAAGTATATGACATATAGAAGAATGAAGGTACAAATAGAGGAATGCACATACAGAGAGAAACATCAAACAAAACATCACAAGGGATTACGCTATGCACATGCAAGCAAAAAAAAAATGCAAAAGACTAGAAAGGAATAGGTGATTCAACCTAAAGTAAGCCATCTACCTCCCCAATCTTAGTCTGTATAAGTGGAAGGTAGATAACAAACCTAAGGGACAACAAAAAATTCCTTACTAGGACAAGGCCATCTACTTCTTGTCCCCATTGAGTGTAACACAAGAATGGGCCAAGGTAGGTGATGAGAAGGATCATTTAATAGTGAGAATAGAGTATTCTACAACTATTACATGACAAGGATCCCACTTTAAGGGATTATTTCTATAATGTCAAGCCTTTTAAATTACTTTTTAAGGTGCCACATGCATCGGTACTATGACCAAAAATTCTATGATATCTACAATAAGATGTGTTTTTTTCTAAGAATTTGGAAATTGGTTTCCAGACATGGGTGGTAATGTACAAGTCCTTGACTTAAAAGGATATGTCAAGTTCACTTAGTTGAATATTACAGACAAGGGTATTGAGGTTTCTTTATTCTATGAGATGTTTTACTCTAGCTAGATTCTCCAACTTCTCTAGATGGGATTAGGGCAGGAGGTCCTGAGATTATTCTATCTTTATCCTTGTTATTGTTATGATTTATTGGTTGTTCTTTAGGAATAATAAAATTCAAATTATTGGGAGAATCTAAGATCACCGTACCATTGCTTCAGAGCCTTAGATATTCTCAAGGAGGCTTTTTAGTGTGAGAGGGATCTTTGTATCCTAATCCCTTTGTGTTTTCATTGGTTGGTTTTTTCTCTAAGAGTTGATGAATTTCATGCTCACTTGTTGTGTCACATCCTTATTTTCTCAAGATGGTGAAGCATTTTCCATATGTTTCTTTGAGATTGATTAGAGTGTTTGTTACTATGTTATCATAATAGGGTTGAGTATTTACTTTTCTAGAGGATCTAGGTTCACTTGTTGTAGGGAACTTAGGTTCAACTTTTGTTTTAGTTTCAGGATGTAAGTAACCAAACATCTTAAGAGGTAGTATTTTGGGAGGATCTAGTTGTTTCATGGAGGGATAGAAAGATGAATTAGCTTCAAGGTTGTCAAGAAAATCATTTAGGAACTTATTCATATTGTCATCATCTTCTCTAATGATTTCAACATCACAAGGAGGACATGCATTAGGAGTTAAGTGAGCATGAGTGACTTCAATTTTGTTAGGTTCATTACAAAGGCACAATTTGACACATCTACCAAATATTTCAAGGACATCCACAATTTTCCAAAGCACATATCCATGATGCAAGATTTAACAAATGCACTTGAAATAAAAATAAAATAAATGAAATAACAACAAATTTTGAAATTAAAATAGAAAACATAAGGAAGCCCAAAAAAACATAAAAAAGAAATTTCAGACCCTAAAAAATTGAGAGTCAAATTCAACAGGGACTAAGACACCAGGAAGGGCATTTTGGTCCTCCTGGTGAGATTCTAAAGTTCCCAAAGTTGAAACAGACAACAAACAACAGAGAGATACTTTAGAAGAAAAAATATTGAGAGGGACTAAGACTCTAGCAATGGAATTTTAGTCCTAGAAAAGGCATTTTGTAGAAAAATGGTGAATTCTGGAATGTCCACAGTGTTTACAAATTGACTATGCAAGATACATGCTTAGAAATAGAAATATTTTCAAATAAGTGCAAGAAAAAGTAACTAGGAACAAGAAATTGAATGCAATATGGAATGGAATTTTTTTCACTTTTGAATGCAATAAGAATGCTTCTAAATGAAATGGAGATAAAGAACAATACACTTTTTCAAATTTTTAATGAAATGAAATGATGCAAGAAAGTAAAAATGCAGCCTATATGCACTTTCACTAATGCAAAATGCAAGAAATCCTAGATGTACTTTCACTTGCAAGATGGAGTGAAAGAATGAATGCAATCTAGATATATGGACTTTAATGGAATCCAAATCAGAAATGAATGCTTAAAATTTTAGTTCAACAAAATGATGGGAAGAAAAATGGACACCTTTAGAGATATCACTCTTTCTCCACTAATCATTCACTAATTTCCTAGGAGTCCTAATTGGATTGACTAACAACCTCACAAGGTGATTCAATTCTTAATTAGGAAGGACCTACAATGGGGTTCTTTAAGTTCTAAGGGGTTCACCACCAAGCAATCAATGATATGCAAAATAAAATAGAATTGTAAATGCAAGCTAAATGATAGGTGAAAATGATGAAATGATGAAACAGTAAGATAATATGTGTGTACCTAGGAAATCTAGAGATGTTGTGAGGATTCTAGAAATGTAAAGAAGCTGCGAAAAAGTGTTAGGGAGGACTAAGATGCCCAGGATGGCATATTAGTTCTGCTACTATTCTTGGGGAAGATACGGAGTCTTCGGATGTTGAAACCAGATCTAAAGTAACCATTGGAAAATGTGTTGAGGAGGAATAGGGCACCCAAGATGGCCTATTAGTCCCATTTTGTATTTTTGTAAACTCTGAACAGGAACCTAAGCTCCAAGGTTTGCATTTGCTTCCCTTCCAATCTCAGGTTCTGAAACATCCGGTTTCATCTTGTAAGTGAGTTTTATGAAGATGACAACTTTGTAATGCAACTTTGAAAATTTTGAAACTTTGCACTCCAAGTGATCTTCAAGTCTTCAACCTAGATCTACAATAAAAATTATGCAAGATGGAAAAACTTGTTGTTTGTTAGTGAATAGGGTTTTTCCTTGGTCAAACCCCCCTATTGGTAATTAATCCTTGAAATGAAATAGCAATAATGAAGGAAATGGTGAATGAACAACATGCAATGCTACAAGTCACCAAACCCTTATAAAATATGCAACTTGAGTACAATGGCTACAATGGATATGGATCATGAATGCTTGAAATATAGGACTTGAATTGCTTGCTTGAATCAAAACCCTACATCACAAATGTTAGCACAATAACACACATGATGCATGAAAACTCTTTGATATGATACTTGAATCTTGAAATGGCTCCAAATGCTTGATAAATATTCTCTTGAATGCTCTCACAAAATACTTGGATGCTTAGATTGCTTGATAGATTGCTTAGGATTAAAAATGAGAGAAGGAACCTTGTATTTATACTTATGTATGCTTAATATCCCAAAATTACATCATACCAAGCCAACATATGAATTCATTGAATAAAGGAGGCTAAATCCTACCAGAATTTGAAATTAAATCCCAAAAATGACTCAAGGATGACTAAGATTCCCTAAGTGGCATCTTAGTCCCAAGTCTTAGAAACTTGGGGCACAGACACCAAAAATGGGTCCAATAAGGATATCTCAAAATTAGGGTCCCAAGAGCCTTGGGGGACAAAGATGCAAGTGGAATTTGAGTCCCGACCCAAAAATTAGGGACACAATTATGGATTCATTAAATTCTCATTTCTGCATTGGAGAATGTCAGGAGTAACAAGAAAAAGATGTAATTCATAGGGCTTATGGACACAAAATAAGACCAATTAAGTCATAAAGAGGCATAAATAAATCAAGGAGGGCCCAAACAAGTGTGGAAATGCAAGGGTATGCATTTTCCTACATTACAAATATATTAGCATTTTTCTTTCTTCAATCAAGGTGGATGGTCACATCATCGATCCATTCTTGAATCATGTGACATAGGCAGATGTATTTGTTCATATCATTCCCAACAACTTGATAGAATTTGCAAAAAAATTGAGAGTTGTACTATTTAGAATATGACTCAAATAATGGTCAAATCTCAATTAATGTTATTGCATTATATTTTAGTAGGTTTTGTAGGACATTAGTCTATGATTTTGATAATCTAGTAAAAAATTTGTTACATCTAGTATTATTTTTATTTGAAGGAACAAAGACCACATTAGCCATGACCTTGTTCTTACCTAATATCGACATGACTGACTAACCATCCTAAAGGGAGCATGAGGATGAATCCACATACTGAACAACCACTTGGTGGCATTCTCTTAAACTAGCACATAGGTGCATGAAAGAAGGATACTTCATCAAAATAAAAATCAAGCTAAAAATAAAACATTTTCGCTAGAAAATGATATAGATACCTACTCAACTATCATAAGTAACTTATTTAATTTCTATTCTCAATTTGATCACATGATATGAGGTGAGAAGTTCTAGGAACTACAACTGTCTCAAGTTTCAATTAGTCTTCATTCTTCCATAGAGTGATTTTATTTCAAGCATGCCATATTTTCTTATGTGGCTATGTTAAAATTTTAACTCATATGTTTATATAAACACATTTTTCAAAGATAGGTAACCATGACTATGTTCCAAAGTTATGAACCCTTCAAACCTCACAACATGCTACTGGGGAAAGATGTTCTATCATATATATCTAGTTGAATAAATTTAGTGAATGACTTTAGATATTCTCTTTACCATGAAACATGAAGGTTAGCCATCCAAAGTCACTACCCATCCTTCCATACTAGAACATTTTTTTTGAAAAATATTCTAGAAACTTGTAGTCTTTCATTTCAAAACAAGGCTGGTGGTATGCTAATATGTAAATTACCTTCTTTTATTTTCAAGGTAGCAAGATCCTCAAGGGTGAATAAAATAAAATATAAGAATTATACTTGACTATACTCAATATATTATTATGTTGACCTTTACTTAAATAGTTAGCCTCTAGATATTGGAAGATTGGATGAAAAAGAGCACATTAGAAAATCAAACCTAGGAAAATGGGGTAGCATTGTAATCTTTTTGGATGATAGAACTAGCGTTTAGTATCTTTAGACACTTATTTCCTACAAGTTTCACTCATGGAAACCTTAGAGATCTCAATCCAAGTATGGAATAAGGGAAATATATCTGCAATAAGGTATCCTAGGGTATGATTAAAGACTAAAAAGGGTGACTTCACCACCAAGAAAGGCTTGGAAATACAAGGAATACAATTGATATGAAAAACTAATGATATGACCTAGAAAATGAGCTTAAATCAAAATAGTAAATTGGAGATAAACAGAGTTGCACCTAGAAACTAAAGAGGATTGAATGAGGGTCTGAAATCCTAGAAATACTAACTTCTAATGTACATTAAGACTCATACATTAGCAGGGGTGATTTAGTCCTAGTTTAGGGTTTTAGGCTAAAACCAAAATTTGGAACTTCTAAACCAGGATCTACAAAAAATGCCTGGAATCTGGTATACTATGACTCATACACCACAAGTGGTGATTTAGTCCTAATATCAAGGTCCATCTAAACATATTATGTCCTTTAGTGATTTCCTGTAGCTTCCTTCCTGTCAAATCTCTGAGTCTAAAACACTAAATTGCAACTTGTAGATGACTTCCCATGATCTTGCAAGGTAGATGACAATTTTGACAACTTGGCAACTTTTCTTCAATCTTTCTCGTCAATGGATCTTCAATAAAGGATAGGGGTTTTCCTTGGTCAAACCCCATTTTGGTAATCAAACCTTGAAATGAAATCAAATAGAATGAAGGAATGATGAATGAAAAAATAAGCCATGTTGCAACTCACCAAACCATTGAAAAAAGGCAACAAAATTTTATCTAATGGCTAGCACAAATGTGGATCTTGAATCTTTCTTTAATGATATGGATCTTCACTTGAATGCTTCCTTGAATCATAAAACCCTACATCACAAATGTTAGCTCAAAAACAAACATGATGCATGATGACTTTGACATGATTCTTGAATCTTGAATAATACTCCAAATTTTTTGATAATGAATCTTGAATGCCCTTGAATCATCTAAAATTCTCTCACTTGAATGCTTATAAGATCACTAAAATTACTAGGAGAAAGTATGTGAAATAGCCTTTGTATTTATACTTGTTTATTCCAAATTTCTTGAAATTACAACACTACAAGCTGACATTACATCTAGGAGAATAAAATACCACCAAGAATCTAACTTCAAAATAGGTACAAACTAATTAGGACTCATATGCCAATTGGTATGTATAAGTACTATTAGGCTAAGATCGGGACACAAATTTCAAGAAATGCCAAGTTTAATGTGAAATTCAAGTTTAGGCCCTAAAAATTAGGTGGGACCCATCTACCCAAGGTGGTGTATGAGTCCTAGATCATTAAATCTAGGCCATACAAACCAAAATCATTAAATTATGATTGTTCATTACATATGTGTTGGGATCATCCTCAGAAAGATGCATTAATTAAGGCTTGTGGATGCAAAATAGGAGAAAATAAGGCATAAAGAAGCCCAATTTAAGTAAGGAGGGCCCAAACAAGTGTGAAAATGTTAAAGGGATAGTTTTTCGTACACTACATTTATCCCTTACTTTAGTGAGAGGATGAAATTGCTTCAAAGTCACACAAAAGTAGACAAACTCGCATAAAAAGGGTTCCAAATGTACCAATGCTAGTAAGATATGATGGCAATGATCAAGAGGATTGTGCAATCACCCAAGATCAAGATCCTATGACAAATCAACATAGGAAAAAAATAACATACATGGGAATAATATAAGGATCAGCAAGAAGGAACAAGAATACACTGCCAAAGACAAAAAGAAGAAAGAAAAACAAAAAAAGGGGTGTGGATGAAGCTTCTACCATTTGTCTCGCACATTGTGAATCAAATCTAAGTTGTTTGTCCAAGAAATGTTTACAAGTGGAACACAATTTCCATTATGAAAACCAAACACACACTCATAAGGGTTAGTGGAACCTTAGACCATCCACTAGGTGAGCCCCCAGAGAGGTGAGACACATACGCACACGGTCGGTATGCACTCACACACACAAGCAAGTGGTTATGGGAAATTCATTCCTAAGTTCGGCTCCCATACATACAACCATACAAAATTTATACCTCCTGATAACTTTGACAAGGCAGCACATAACAATGAACTTCAAGCTCCATGATGAAAACAAAGCTTCGTATTCTTGGAACTCATGAACAAACAAGATGGATCCACAAGCAAACAAGGTGTGTTATGCAAGGTGGCCATATAACCGAAATTGTAAATTAAAAATTAGTGTAAGGTACATTCAAAGTAGTTTTTCTTAGTTCATGTAAGGGCATAACTTAGGGAACATTGTGCCTAATGTCTCCAAGAGAGGACCAATCGAGGAATAGAAGATTCACAACTTAGGGGATGCATTGTGTCACATCAAGCAACTAAGAGGAATACAATATGGTAAGTGAGATCAGACTCTTGAAGGACATCACAACCAATGTCACCACAAATTGAAAGATGCATGGTATGAAGTTAGAAGACTATACAATAAAACATGAAATGAAAAAGAATAATGCCAATGTATGCCCCCACTTTAAAGAAACTGCTAAACACAATGATATGAGAAATTAATTTAAAGTAGCCAATGATAAATTCTAAGAGTAAAGAAGACATGAGAGGTTACTTGGAAAAAACTATGTCAAGCCATAGGTTTCCAAATAAGCTACATCATGAAAAGGGGTTGCCCCCAAAATGAAATCCTAAAAATCACATAAGGGATCCATGGATTCAGGGTCAGTATGTCTTTGTGCCAATGTTTTTAGAGAAACTGGAACTATCATCATTCCAAAAATACTCATGGAATAGGAAGAATAATACACAGAGAGTGAAATTAAATAAAATATTTCAAGTCAACATGGAAGAGACCTAAATGTCTCGATTCCTTGAATCATCCCCAAAAGGAAAACACAAGATAAAGGAAAATATTTTGGGTCAACATGGAAAAGACTTAAATCTCTTGATGCCTTGCATCATCCCCAAAAGGAAAACAAAAGACACAAAAAAAAAGACAAATGTTTACAACATAGAGAAGAATGTAGGTACAAATAGAGGAATTTTGCGAAGATATAGGCACATCAAATAGAATAGTATAGGGGAGATCACATTTCACACATGCAATCACACACAAAACATGAAAAATAAAATAATACAAATGACTAGTAAGGAACATGCAAGTCAACCTATAGTAGGTCATCCACATCCCAATCATATTCATCCTATATAGAAAGCAGACAACTAGCCAAAGGGACAACATCCAATGCAGTACTACGATCATCACCAAGTTTGAGACTTTTCTTAGGAGAATTATCATGTAAGCTCATAGAAGAGGAAAATAATATATTCAATTCATTTTGAACTTATTCATCAATTTTATCAATCTCATTATTATTGTCTAAGTTAATCACAACAGGAGGTCGAATGATAATGTCTAGAGAAGGATTTAGCTCATGTTGTGATTGTAGTATAGAATCCTTCTGTTGTAGCGAATAGGGAGGATCATCGTGTATTACTTCAGTAAAGTTTGGATTTTTCCTTTATTTTTTATTTTCTTCATTTAACCTTCAAGCAAGAGCATGAGGTCTACACCTATGCTCTCTAGCAATTTTGTTTCTTTTAGTACAATTTTTAGGTTGTGTTTGTGTTTCTATTTCTTTTAATATGATTTATGTTTCCTTTTTTTCTTATTTTGGTTTGACATTGGATCTTGGATCTTGGGGGATTGACCACTCCCTTGATATTTTCTATTCTATACCATCCACATTGGTACACTTGGACCCCTCTTGAATGTCTACTTTAATGTGAGTTTGAAGAAAGTTCCTCCTCTCACTAAAGTGGGGGCTAAATGTAATGTAAATTAGCCCTTTTACACACCTAATTTTGGAATGATTAACATCAAATTGAACCTAAGGTTTCCCTAATCTAGGGTTGTAATTCCTTTTACACATTCACATTAGGTTTAGGGCCCTTTTAAGCTAAATAAACCTTATTTTACCTTGATTTAGTGTTGTAAAGTGTATTTATTTACACATTCACATTAATTTTTGGCCCTCTTGCATTTATGACCTTCATTTCATCATTAATAGGCCCCTAATTCTCTTTATTATGCATCTAAAGGCTTATTTCAATTGATATACCAACATAATCAACAAATACATTTAATATCCTAACCCCTTGACATTTCCTTTTCCCAAAAAGCCTTGGTAGGATCCATACACCACCTTGGGCATATGAGTCCCACAAAGATTGTACCTATACACAACCTTGGTCATATGAGTCCCATTTGGCCCCCTTTTAGGGTTTTGAGTGGGAAATCAAGGTTTTGGATTCAAATTTCATGAATGTCAGCATTTGGGATCTAATAAATGGTAAATTAGATGGAGTTCCTATATAAACAAGGTGTCGAATCATTATTTCAATAGGAAATCAAGAGTCAAGTATCCTAAGACTTAACAAGAGTATCATAGAGTATTCAAGATCATTTCTAAGGCATTTTAGGTCAGATTTCTTCATCATTTGTTGTAGCAATTCAAGATCCATCATCATGTCAAAGGCACAAGGCATCAAGCATGTTGTTGAGATAGTGTTGTTATGTAGCATTCAAGATCCAAGTCAAACATTTTTCCACATCTAATTCAAGATTAAGATCTACATTATCCATGGCCATTTCATGTTAGATTACAAATTTACATTTCAAGAAATCATTCAAGGTATCATGTTTCATGTTCATATTTCATTGTTTCATCATAAGGTTTAATTACCTAAATGAGGCTTGACCAAGGAAAAACCTTATTCCCTAATAATCAACAAGTTTTTTCTCTCTCGCTCTACATGTGTGATTATAGATCTAGGTTCTTTAGAGCTTGAAGATCCTTTGAAGACAAAGTTGTAAGATTGAAGAAATCTCCAAGTTTGTCATCTTCATGAAAAGTCACCTACAAACTTTGCAATTTAGTGTTTCAGACTTGGAGATTTGGCAAGAGAGAAGCTATAGGAGATCACCAGAGAATACCAAAATTCCAAACCCTAATAATGGGACTAAAATGCCACCTTGGGCATATGATTCCCACTATTGCCTTTTTTCTAGATTTCAAGAGATCCAGATTAGTCACTAAGAGATTCCATTTTCTGCATAGAAACCCTAGTTAGGGACTAAATCACTAAAAATAGAATGAGTCCCAATTAGCATTAAAAGTCATAATTTCATGGGTTTTAAGCTTGTTCTGACCACATCTTTCTTCCAGCTACCCCTTTATTCATTCTCAATTTATTGTCTTGATTTTTTAGTTTAATTTCCTAGGTCATTTAGTCAAGTTTGCATGATACTTTTATTACTTTTCTTTCCAAGCCTTTGCTTGGTGGTGAACCCCCTTTTTGTCTTTAATCACACCCTAGGACATCTTATTGTAGATCTATTTCCCTCATATCTATCCCTAGATTGAGATCTCTAAGCTTTCCTTGAATGAAACTTGAAGGAAACTGGTGGTTATATCTCCTAAAATATAAAGCGACTATTTTTGACATTTTTGAAAATCCTAACAAAAAAAATCTAGATTATAATAAGTGTCAAAAAGTGCCAATCATCCATAAGGTAAAAATTCTCTCTTTCACTAATAAGACAAAGTTTGTACAAGGGTTGGTTAGAAAATATTTGAGATGGAAGAGAACTTTCAAAGAAATAATAAAAGAATTTTAAGTGTGTGTTAAATGTCTTTCTTAAGAAAATTAGTAAGGTATCATACCTCATTGGATTATTTCAAATTTTCTCCTTTGTCTTAGTATTTACTTTATAAAAAAAATCATATTTTAATATATATTTGATATGACTTGTCCAAATTAGGGAAGGTTGTATTCAAGTGATAATGTAAAAAAATTCAAATGTGAAGTCATCTTAATATGGAACCTTTCATCCTTAATATATGGAATAAATAATTCTTCAAGGGATTATCAAGCAAAGTTTAAACTATTCTAGTAAACTATCATATGGTAAACCTTATTCTCTCAAGACATGACCATGAATAATTGTTTACTCATTTGAATATATTGGATCATCTGAATTCTATTATTATTTTATGTTTCAAATTTGACTCTATAGATAAGATAGGCACAAATATGAATATTTTACAATCAACTAATCCATGTTTTAAAATGAACATTGTAAGGGTGAATAATTTATTGAATTTAATGATCCATAATGAATGCAATGTTACAAAAAGTCTTCATAATCTAATGTATATATTTAATTTTCTAATTATAAATATATGGATGTACATTATTCACAAACAATTTCCTCCATTTATCTTTCTATTTATCAAATAAAATTAAGATTAGTGATGATTAAAATAAAAGAAGGTAGAATTAAGCTAGAAAATAGTCTTAAAAGAATCAACCAAATTATATGATCTTAATGTTTTATTCTTGTGAAGAAAATTTGAAATTGATTTATTATTTTAGAGATCTAACAAGGAATACCCCTCTAGTTTTGAGAGCTCAAAGAAAAAGATGAGCAGAGAGATTTCTCTTATGTGTTGGCCCTACTTTTACTCTAACTCATCATGGATTATTTTGTTTTCTAGTTTGAAATCTAACATACCTCAAAGATTGTATTTACAAATAAATTCTTTGAAAAAAATAGTGCTAAACAACAATAAAATGCATCAGGAGAATGATAGTGAAATTGGAATTTTCAATGATGTCATAAATTGAATTTCCATCAAAATGCTACTAATAAACAAATTGTAACATAGAAAATACACAAAACATAAACATACAATTTTGACCATTACAATGAAATATAAATATAATTCATTAATATATAAAAATTTGACCACAAACATAAAATACATATATCTTCAACATTAAAACTACTTGAATTATTCTTAAACTATATTTATGACTCTTTTTTTAAAAAACAATCAACATTCTTTTTTAATCTCTATTTTTTTCATCCAATTGATTATTTTTTTACATAAATATATACAAGTATATTCAATTTTATTTATTTCACAATAATTTATAAATAGAATATTCAATTACTTTTTATTTAACTTCTAAAATGAAGATAATATAAATGTTTTTAATCTGTTTCGATCACAAAGCTAATATAATTTATTTCTAAAATAACTTATTTACATTGTATATAATAATATTTAATGAATGCTTTCCTTCTAAATGTTGAAGATATTATCACATCCCAAAAACAAATGTACTAATCATTAGATAATATTTTATATTTACATAATATATTTTTAAAATAACTTGCAAACTATGAGTTATGGAAAGAAAGTTTTAGTTGTTGTTTAGTGGTAAATCAGATGTCATTTAATACTAAAAGCCTTCAAAATATCAAGTAAAAACCTCTAAATCTCACTTATCATGTACAAACCAAATAAATATTGATTTTCCAATTAGATGAGAACATTTTATTTTCATTTTCAATTATTTTTTGTCAACTTGATCCTAATTTTACTTTTTCATTTGTATTGCTTTATGTTTGAAATTTGCATACAAATATTTCAAAATCAGATAATACCTATTTTTTTAAGAAACAATCTAGATTTGTCTAAGTTTATTTCATTTCATTATTTAACACTTATTATTAATTGTTTAATCCAGCCACTACTTTCTAACATATTAGTATAAATATAATTTTCTATGATGTGATCCTTGAACTTTTTATAGGTGCAAGTACTAGTTTATATTCTATATCATAATATTTAATGAGACTTTTCTGTTTAAGTGCTCATATTGACAGATACTCTCACATATTGACAGATACTCTCACATCCCAAAAAGAAATATATTTATTATAAATTATTATTTTATATTTTTACATAATTTATTTTGATAATAACTTAATTATATTCTATATCTAATATTTAATGAACATTTTCTCTTTAAATATTCATATTGACAGATACTGTCACATCCCAAAAGTAGATGTACAGGTCATGAGTTATTATTTCAATTAATTTTCATAATAATTTGTTAAGATATAACATAATCTCCGCAGTTCAAAACTACATAATAGCAAAACCTTGAGTGCTATGAAGTCTCAATCATTGTGATTCTAATATCAGATTTGGTTCTATCAACAATAATTCTGTAACTTTTATTCAACATAAAATATATCGGTTTTTTCGAGTGACATTTCCTTGTAGATGCAGATCAATTTATCAGTACAAGAAGTTTTCAAACAAATTATTACCCAACAACTCTAAAATCTATTCAAGTATAGAGCCAACAGCATCAGACATCAGGATGCACAGCACTAATGCAATTCAGTATTTGAAGATTATTTCATTGTTTTCAGTTGTTCTTATGGTAGGCAGTTTAGATTTACTTCACCCAAAAGGTAATTGCTATAGTTCAATATACCAGTTTGGAGACTCGTTAGCTGATACAGGGAACCGACTTATCTCTGGCCCTGGTGTATTAAGTAAAATTACAGAGCTTCCCTATGGAGAGACCTATTTTAACAAGCCCACAGGCCGTTGCTCTAATGGCAGACTTGTTATTGATTTTATTGGTATGTTTCCAATGCTCACATCAATCCCTTGTGTGATCTTTTTGATGGGTTTATCTTTCCCAAAAATAATATTTTGTTAGATTGTTAAGGTTAAGAGTTTCATTAATAGAGAGATGGAGATGATTTGGAACAAAAATTTCATGGATATGGCATTCTAATTTATTGAGGCTGTAATGATACTTCTATGCTATTGATATTACTCTAATGTTTTGTATGGTTAGCCGAAGCATTTGGACTGCCATTTTTGCCTCCATATTTAAGCAAACTAGCAGACTACAGTTCTGGTGTGAATTTTGCTGTTGTTGGTGCCACAGCGTTGGATGCCTCTTTTTTTGAAAAGAGGCAAATACCCAGCGCTACAAATTTGAGCCTGAACACTCAGACTCAATGGTTCAAGTATTTTTAAAAGATGTATTGTTCTGGCACAGAAGGGTAGTTGGTATTTAACAGTATTAATGTAGTGAATAATTTAATAAATTTATTTACAATTAATATTTATGATGTTGATCATGCTAGATTGTGAGGAGAATTTTGAAAATTCATTATTTATCCTTGGAGAGATTGGTGGAAATGATTTGAATTACCCTCTTGGCCTGGGGATGTCCATAAAGGAAGTCGAAGATTTTGTACCTTTGATCATCCAAACTGTTAGGACGACCCTTGAGGTTGGTTAGTTAATTTAATGGTTCTTAAATACTTGTTTCGAGTTTCTATTAATTTACTTTCATGACTTATGTAAGTTTATTTTATCTTTGATGTTGCGTAGGTATTTATTCAAGAAAATGCAAAGAAGATTCTGGTTCCAGGCAATTTCCCTATTGGATGTTTACCATTCTATTTAGCAAGACATCCAAGTAATGTTCCATCTGATTTTGATGATATTGGGTGTCTGGTCAAGTTTAATAATTTTTCTGAAACTAATAACCATCTTCTGAGAATGATGCTACAAGATGTGCAGAGAGATCATCCAGATGTTTCAATTGTATATGCAGATTATTATTCAGCTGCAATGACAATTTTAAGAAACCCTAAGAAATATGGTGAGTCATACTTTTGCTTGCTATCTGTTGTTTCCTGAAAATGTTTCTTAGTCATATCTATTGTCTGGAATTTAATTGACAATATTGAATTTTGATGATGCAGGATTGCAGAAAAATATTTTGAGGGTATGTTGTGGAAAGGGCGGAATGTATAATTACTCCCCAACTTCCAGTTGTAATGTGAGTGCTACCCTGTGTCCTAACCCTAAACAGTATTTTAACTGGGATGGTGTTCATCTTACAGAGACTGCTTACAGAGCCATAACAAACATGTTGATTAATGGCAAATTCACAATTCCACCATTAAATGTGGTAAACAAGAATTGTGAAAGTCCAAAAAGAATCTAGATTTCTTTGATCCACTAAATTAAAACAGTAGAAATGATCATTACAAAAGGAAATGGATGGTTAGAGCCTCACACCTCTTGTTAAGCCCATCCTAGCCTGTCAATTATTGTATCTGTTCTTACAATTTTAGAATAAGAAAAAGCTAATCAGATCAACTGAACTAGAGATTTTTGTATCATTGGGTTTATCTCTTGTTAATGAGTTTGTGCTCGTTTCAGATTGGCATATGCACTGTAACAGTTGTTTTCAGATTATATGTTTGATGCAGGGAATGAGTTGATGGTTCTTCATCACTTTGGTGATAAAAGCCTAATTTTACAGTAAAATAAAAATAAAAATCTGAACCTAATCCTGGAACCTGTAACCCACTTCACGTGGCTCTTGTCTTATGTAATCAAAGTCCAAATTCTTAAAAGCTTAAGAATATATAGGTGGTGCATTACAGCGGTATCCCATTCAGTAAAGAAAGATACCATGTTTGTTCTTTCTCAATTATTTTTGTGGTTGAAAAAAAGTTCTAAAGATACGTTTAATAATTGTACAATCTAAATCTAATATTTTAGATTATCACAGATAAATAAATTAAATATATTTGTATAATTAAGTATATTTAAATTAATTAAAAGAGTTGGGAGTTGATATATATTAAATATGTTTAGAAATTAAATATTAAAAATAAGAATTTCTAATTCTTCAAGTAAGATAGGAAATAGATATTGGTCTGACACTCTTAAATATAATTGTAGGTATAGATAAAAACTGTAATTATAATATTTTATACTATAATTGTTTATATATAATAGAAATAGAAATATCATCTTAAAAATGAATATATATATATATGTTTGTGTGTATCTCACACTCTTAAATATAATTTTAGGTATAGATAAAAACTGTAATTATAATATTTTATACTATAATTGTTTATATATAATAGAAATTGAAATATCATCTTAAAAATGAATTAAACTATATATGTGTGTGTATATATATATGTGTGTGTGTATGTGTATGTATGTATGTATGTATCATTTGGGTTAAGTTTTGAAGTTATTTGAGATTTAGATTTCACTATTTTATTTTTAGAAGCATTCATACTATTTCAAACATGTGTCTCTTGCATTCATTATACTAAACATTTTAAATCATTGTTTTGTGTGTGTTTGGTGTGAGTAGTAGTGTTGAAATGATAAATAAGAGAGCCAACTACAAAAAAAAATATTGATGTTGTTGGTGTTTTTTCAGCAGAACCTTGAAATCCTCTAAAGGGTAGACAACCCTTATGCTCAAGAATTTTCAAAGTTAGTGGCCAACAAATGAGTAAGGATTATGCAGCTCTTACTCCTACTCTTTCGGCTCTATGAGACATAGGAGGGTATTCCTTGTCATGTTCATGGGGCGTTCATCTAATTTAGAACACTTTTATACATAGATCAGTTCCTATTAAGTGCAAATAGACATTATTCATTAAAGATTTGGCTAAACTTTGAACAAATTACTATCTATTGCTAGGAATTAGGCGGTACTTCAGATTCATACTTTGTAATTGAAAGCTTTTAATGAATTT